>LOJH01065728.1:304-10430 GCA_001685095.1 Ellobius talpinus | reverse complement strand
ATATATTTCTCTAGGTGCTTTGACATATATTAGTTTAATAAAATTATTTGGTTATTTAAATGATACATAATTTTCAAAATATGTTGAAAAGAAATGCTGTTTACTGAATAAAAAGTCAGATAGAAGAGACAAGGCATTAAATTCTAGAAGAGAACATTGTGGCTAGAATATCCCCCAAACCATGGATATTTTTTTGACTTTAACTTTAAACATCAGCTTTGTGATGTATAGACTGGATCTTAAGGAAATAACTGTCAGAGGAGTCTTTTAAATCATTTCATTACTCTAATATTTTGACAATTGAGGTTTTAAATTGTTCAAAAATTATCAAGCCATGTTGTGTTGTGGAGACTTCTAAATTAACAGTTCATGGAAATTATGCCTTAATTTCATATCAACTTGACTTAGTCATCTGAAAAGCACAGGATTCGTGCTCCACTATCTTTGATCCCACTTTAAATCAAGACTCACATTGTCAAGCTTTGAACTGTTTTAATCAAATTATTCATTAAAGTAGAAAAAAGAAAAGATGGGCTATTACATAAAAATTCCAGATTGAAGAAAGAGATTCTTTGTTTATTCTGCCACTTTTCTCTGAAAAAGGTTTTTGTCTATGGACATGTAGTAATTCATACTTATCAAACATATAAATATTGTATAGGGTGTTTACAATGAACTTTGTCCTCATGATATAATATTTAGAAATGATCTCCTAGAATATTTATATATATTTCATCTTTGCACAGCACTTCACAATTTTATATTTGTTTTAAAAAAGCTTTTTAAGTTGTTGTGTATAAAAATTGGATTATGAAATTTAGTATTATTGTCTTTTAAAAATATATTTGCTGACTGAGTTTCAAAGGAAATAATAATTGGTTTAGAACATTCAAATAAAAAATAAAGAAGGGAAGATCTTTTTAAGGAAAGAGTTCATTGCCCTGTACCACACTGTTTCATTTAATGCATGATAGGTGCATATATAAGACTATAATTCACATTCACAATGAAAAATGACATATCTCTAACCAGCTATTCATTGAACAAAAATAATGAATAGACTATAAGCTGTGCAGGAAGTAGAAATGTTCAATAAAAGTTTGCTGAATTCAAAATAATTAACACGGATGACATTGTACTCTCTAGAAGTTTAAACATGAGACAGATGGTAGGATTTGCTGAACAGCTCTTGAACGATGGTCTCTGTAGTATATATTTAATATATTCTCAGATTTGTTGCCCATTCTAGCTACTTTGAAGAAGTCTTAATTCATTTTTTAAATAGGCCAAATTGTATGATGGCGTCAGAACAAAAAAATAAAAAAATAGAGTTGGCTTTACCTTTTAATGACTCAGACAAATAAAGAAGAACTGCTTAGGACTCAATATTATAGCATGGAAAAAGAATCAAATGTGAGAGAGCTGACCATTTAGCATGACAGCCTGAGGCTGACTAATATGGGAGAAGAAGAGTAAAGATCAAAGTCATTGCCTCATGCCCACACAGTTACTGACTGCCCAACAATTGCAGCGCCTTTCTGGTTGTGTCTAAGGTTTGGTTTACATTTCCCCTACAGAAATTTGGCAAGGACTAATTACAGTTTCAGACTCCAAAAGATGATATGAAAGAGGTGAGATGAATCTCATTGCCTGGGGGTTTCTAAAGATAAAGGAATTTTTGATTCTTGTTGTTTTTTTCGTGTTTGTACTCACACAGGTGTGTGTGTGTGTATGTGTGTGTGTGCAATTCTGAAACAGTTAATAAAAGCAATTCTGCCAGTTCCAGAAATCCATAAGGATTCTTAGGAGATTTTGCATTAATATCTTGTGCCCCAGTTCCCCAAACTTCTCTTACATTTTTATTTATGGTCCTCCTACCAGATGACACAAAAATAATGATTCTAACCAAACTTGGTCTCTTTAAAAAGATACTGTCAATGAAATGCTTTTTTTATTAATTAACACTTCTTGTCCTAATTTTGACCACTATAAAAGAAAATGTTGGTATGCATCTTAGTTTATGATAGGAATCACCCCACCCCACCTCCCCCTACACACACAAAAAAAACCCCCGAGGGTTATGACCACAACAGTTTAAAAATTAGCAAATTATTTAATCATACTCTCCTGCACAGATTTATTCTCAAAGTTAATGATTTATTTAGTTAAAATCATTTTCACTTAGTTGAGTGGCTATCTGGCATACTCAATGAGCCTAACTCCCAAAGAGGAATATAAGCTTCAAAAGGTAAAGGAAAAAATGATGTGTGGATTTTTGTTACTATAAAAGTAGTCCATGCTTATTGTAGGTAATTCAGAAAATGAGAAAATGTACAAAAGAGTAGTTTAAAACTACCCATAATTTCACCATTCAAATATGAGCATTTTTAAAACTCTTCTGTGATTTAAGAATGTTCTTTTCTCAATCCACATACGCATATGGAAGCAATACTTTATGGATGGTATAGCAATAACAAATGACAATAGCTTCAAATTCTCACAAAGCTAAGACACTGTAAATAGACAGATGTCTGAAAAGGTTTAAGGTTTGGGTGTCTGTGTGGATTGTGTTTGGTGTTCTCAGCTAGAGTGGCTGGTCAGTGAGTCACAGGGATCCGTGTGTCTCCATGCCCCCACAAATGGGATTACAAATCTGTACCACCACATCCATCTATTGCATGGATACTGGTGTTCTGAATTCAGGTCTTCATAGTTGTACGGTAAACACTTTATTCATGAAGTCATCTGGTCCCAGACCCAAATTTAATAATTTTTAATATACAAAATAAAGAACTTAAAGTTAAATGGTCATAATCAAAGACTGTTCTACTTCCTTTAAACATACTTATTTACCTGATTATTTGTGTGTGAGAGACTGTATACTTGTGTGCATTTGCAGAAACCTATCCATGTGCCTGTACACACACACACACACACACACACACACACACACACACACACATGGATGAAAGATCCCTTAGAGCTGGAGTTAAAGGCATTTGTAAGATGCCAGACTTGGTACATGGGTGCTGGCTCCAAAATCTTGTCCTCATGATTGAGCAGTAAGCACACTTAAATGACGGGCTATATCCTTAGCTTTTGCATTATACATATTTGTAGATTTGGGATAAGGGCTTATGCATTTAGTTTTATTTTTCACTACATAAATCAAATGATTGCCACTGGTATGAAGTGGAAATCTGTGTGCTAGAGCTTCCATTTTAACAACTAAAATTACCTCAGGTATTACATAACCAGGAAATATAAGAAATCTTTGATAGATATAATGAAGATGAGTTGCTAAGGAACCCATAGCATAAAGATGGGTATGTAGGAAGTGTCCTGGTACTTCTTACATATTCATTAGTACTTGACAAGGAAGTACAAGTAGACACAATGAAAAAGCCACAGGGAAACATGTTTTCTCTAAATAAAGGACCAGAGAATGGTGCTCCAACAACAGAAAAAAAAGACCTTTTTCAATCTACTGGCCTATACTTCCATAAAACAGTAATAGATACAACATAGATACCACAGTCTTCTTCTCCCAACCATGTTCTAGTTTCAGTGGGGCCTACTGCGACTTCTCTCAGGCCAGTTAAAATGAAGTGTGCTTCCATTCCACTGCTGAGTGGTATTGGCAGAGCCTAGTAAGTAGTCAATTTTTCCTAACGTTGTCTGATGGGAAAAAAAAGTGATGTTTAATTTCTTCCTGATTTGTGATCCTCCAAACATGAGAAAGTTCTTCTATCTCTCTATCAGGAAACCTCACATGACTTCCAATTCCCTTAAGGATCACATCCAGTGTCATCTATCAATTAAATTGTCATCTGTCAAGTTAGTATTATTAACCTTGTACTCTGTCTATTTCAGATGTCATGAGCAAGTTATACTTCCACACTCACTGATGTTCAAAACTGAACAAGGCATCTTAGAACAGAACTCACTGGCATTACATCTGTCCGACTTAGTGTGGAAGCTAAGCTTACCCTTCATTATATGTCAAAAGATGAAATTTCACACATTGGTTAGTGGCTTGCTGACAGTCTGTTCTCCTCTTCCTGTCAGCACAGTTCGAAAAGGAACTTCAATCTATCTGGCATCAAACCACCTAGGCTGGTATTCTTGGGCTCCTAAAGAGATCTGAGATTCTGCTACACATCCTAAAGCACAAAGGTGGTGTGAGCTAGCCTTCTGCTGTTTTCCTTGCTATCAATGTGACTTCCTAAGAAATTGATCACAAGTGTCTTCTCAGAGGAACAAGGTAGTGTCAATGTTCCATCATTTCAGGAACAATGTCATCAGAGCATGTGGGAAAGCTGGAGTTTCACCCTGTTCATATAACAGAGGTCATTTGGAGCCTGTGCTTCACTTTTCTGCCCAAGCCAAGATCTCAACAGAAGACTGCCAATAAAGCAGGAGAACATTAAATAGGAGCCAGTGATGTCACATATAGCAGACAAAATAGCCTCTATGAAAGCAAAACTCATCTGTGGTATGAAAACCAGGCAAAGTACAGCATGTGTTAGAAAACACAATGAATTATACAGTGAGATATAACTGAAGAGATCTTAAAATGATCAGCATGGAAATGTTTCAGTGGGCAATTATAAATTTTTTTGAAATAAAAAGGAAGTCATGCAATATCAAATAAAAGTCACACAACCAGAAAAACAGAACAACTAAAATAAAAGTAATAGAAAAAGTCAATGGTTTTAGTAGTACAGTCAAAATGACAGAGGACTGAATCAGTGAATTTAAAGGTCATCATCCACCATGAACCACACACAAAAAAATGAAGTCTAGGTTCCTAAGTACAAAATGCAAAAGTGGTAACATTTGTGCTATCAGAGCCTAAGGAGGAGACAGGAAAAAAGAATGACCGTGAAAGAAAAAGTGTCCAAAGAAATAAGAGCTAAAATTTTCTAAAATTTGACAAAAGACAGAAACTTTCAATTTTAAAAGGTTAAGTAAAACTTGTCAAAAAATCCAAAGATAAAAATGCCAAGATATATCTCAATCTTATATCTTAAAATTAAACTATAAAACACCTGAAAAAAGAACTTATTGGGGACATGCCTTTGAATAAATCTATATATTGCACTGAAAACCATAAAGGCTTTAAATAATTGACACCATATTTTCAAGATATTTTATGAAAATACTTTCAACTGCAGATTCTTTTTTATTGAAAATAGATTATTTTCTCACACAACACATCCTGATCACAATTTCCCCTCCATCCATACTTCCCATCTCCACCCACCTCCCCTCTCCCTCAGATCCATTCCTGTCTGTTTTCCATTCTGAAAGAAGCAAGCATCCAAGAGAAACCAGTCAAACAGGACAAAAACAACGCAAATGCCTTCATATGGGGGCTGGGCAAGGCAACATGATAGGGGGAAAAGATTCCTAACAGCAGGCCAAAGACTCAGAGAAACAGTTGATCCCACCGTTAGGAGTTTCCCCAAAAATACCAAGGTAACAGCTATGACAAACATAAAGAGAATCTAGAGTAGACCCATGCAGGCCCTATGCTTCCCACTTCAGTCTCTGTGAGCACATATGAACCTTAAATAGTTGATTCTGTGGGCCATGCTCTTCTGGTGTCCCTCATAGTCTCTCTGACCTCTACAATGTTTCCTCCCCTACTTCCATGAGAGACAGATGTGGTGGAGACCTCCAATTTAAAATCTCTTTTCACAATGTCTGACTATGGGTCTCTGCACCCACTCCCATCTGTTGTTGGGGGAAGTTTTTCTGATTATGACTGGATAAGCCACCAAACGATGAATATAGTAAAATATCATTAAGAATCATTTCAATGATTTTTTTTGGCCAGTTGTGTTTAGTTATACCCTAGGTCTCTGAGCTATCCAGTCTCTAGTTCTGGCTGTCCAGGCACTGTCAGGCATAAGTTCCCTCTCATGGTACGGGCCTCAAGTTAAACCAGACATTGGTTGGTCACTTCCATTTCTGAACCACCATTGCCCCACCACATCCTGAAGGAAGGACAGATCATAGGTTGAAGTTTTTGTAACTGGGTTGTTGTCCAGTTTTCTCTTTCAGTAGCCTGAAGAGTTCCTTTCCTCACCAAAGAGATAGTGGTGAAGGCTCCATACAGGTACCAGCTCGAATTCTCTCTGTTCACAATGAACTGTACAGTATGGATCTTGTCCTCTACAATGTGGACCCACTGTCATTTTTCAGAGAGAAATCTTCTGTCCTAGCATCAACCTAGGTTGTTTGGGGATCTCCAGGAGACAGCTTTGACCAACAAATCAATGGAATGCAACCCAGGCCAACACGGAAAGCCTTGTCTAGCTATAAAAGATGGCCAGTTCAGATCCAATATCCTCCATTACTAGGAGTCCTTACTAAGGTCACTCTAATATATTCCAGAAAGTTTCCACTGTCAGAGGTATCAACACCACTACCCAAACTCCCCCCAATTCCAGTCATATCTCCCTGCAATCTATCCCTCACCCAAAGCAATCTCTCTGTCTCCTATCCCATCCCCCACCCAATCTATCCCTTGATATCTCTTCTACTTCCCTCACCCAGGGAGATCCATGTGTCCCCGCTAGAGATTTCCTCTTTACCTGATGTCTCCGGTTATGTGGATTGTAGCTTGATTGCCATTAACTTTACAGCTAGTATCCATTTATATGTGAATAAGCACCATGTTTGTCTTCCTGGATCTGGGTTATATCACTCTGGATGATTTTTTCTAGTTTCACCAATTTGCCTGCAAATTTCATGATGTCATTAGAAAAACTGAGTAATACTCCACTGTGTGAATGTACCACATTTTCTTTATCTGTTTTTTAGTTGAGGGGCATCTAGATTGTTTTCAGTATTTGGCTAGTATCTACTATGAATACAGTGGCAATGAAAATAGTTGAGTATCTGTCCATGTAGTAGGAAAGAGCACCCTTTAGGTATAGGCCCAAGAATGGTATAGCTGGATCTTGAGTAGACTGATGTCCAATTTTCTGAGGAACCAGCATACTAATTCCCATAGTGGCCATACAAGTTTACATTCCCATCAGCAATAGGGTAATATTCCTGCTTGCTTCCCATCATCTTTAGCATGAGCTGTCACTTCTGTTATTGATCAGACCTGTGCTGACAGGTGTATGATGGAATCTCAAAGTAGTTTTTAATTTGTATTTTCCTGATGGCTAAGAATATTGAACATTTCTTTAAGTGTTTCCCAGTCATCTGAGATTACTCTTTTGAGAATTCTCTGTTTAGATCTATACCACATTTTTAACTGGATTATTTGGCTTTTTGGTGTCTTGTTTGTTGAGTTCTTTATATATTTTGAATACTTGTCTTCCATAAGATGTGGAGTTGGTGAAGATTTATACCCATTACTTAGGCTGCTATTTTGTCCTAATGACTGTGTCCTTTGTCTTACAGAAGCTTTTCAGCCTCATGAGGTCCCATTTATTTATTGTTGTGTTTAGTGCCTTCACTATTGGTGTTCTGTTCAGGAAGTTGTCTCCTGTTCTAATACATTCAAGTGTATGCTCTCACTTTCTCTTCAATCAGTACACCTGGGATTATGTTGAGGTCTTTGATCTACTTGGACTTGAGTTTTGTGCAGGGTGATAGATACAGATCTATTTGCATTCTTCTACATACTGACATCCATTTTGACCAGCACCATTTGTTGAAGATGTTTTCTTTTTTCTAGTGTGTATTTTGACTTCTTAACAAAAATTTCAGTGTCTATAAGTGTGTGGATTTATGAGCCTTCAACAAGATTCCGTTGATTATTTTGTCTGTTTTCATGCCAATACCATGCTGTTGCTATTAATATACCTCTATAGTAAAATTTGAAATCAGAAATGTTGATACCTCCAGGGAATCTTTTATTGCTCAGATTTTTTTAGATATCCTGTTTGTGTGTGTGTTTCCATATGTAATTGAGTATTGTCATTTCAAGAACTGTTAAGAATCATGTTGAAATTGTTTTATGGTCTTTGCATTGAATCTGTAGATTGTTTTTGATAGGATGATCATTTTGACTAGGTTAATCCTCCTGATCCATCAGCATAGGATATCTTTCCATATTCCAACATTTTCTTCAGTTTCTTTATTCAAAGACTTGATGTTTTTGTCATGCGGGTTTTTCACTTGTGAGGTTAGTGCTAAGCTATTTTGTATTATTTGAAGCTATTGTGAAGGAAGTTGTTTCCTTGATTTCATTCAAAGTATGTTTGTCATTTGTATATAGGAGGGATACTGATTTTTTTTTAGTTAGCTACTTTGATGAGAGTGTTTATAAACTGTCTGATGTTTTTTTAGGGTCACTTAAGTATACTATGATATCATTTATAAATAACAATACTTTGACATCTTCCTTTCCCATTTGCAGCCCTTTTATCTCCTTCAGTAATTTTATTTAGAATTTCAAGTACTATATTGTATAGATCTGCAGAGAGTGGAAATCCTTGTTTTCTTCCTGATTTTAGTGGAATTTATTGAGTTTTCTCCATTTAAGTTAGTTGGATACAGACTTTCCGTAAACTGAATTTATGATGTTGAGGTATGTACCTTGTAATCCTAATCACTCCAGGACTTTTATCATAATGAAGTATCATATTTTTGTCAAAGTAGTTTTTTGTATTTGAGTTTTTCTTTCATATAATGAGATGATCAGGTATCTTTTTCTTTCAGTATACTTATTCGCAGTTTACATTTGCTAGTTACATTTACTATGTTGAATAATCCCTGCATATCTGGGATGTGGCCTACTTGATCATGGTTAATGATCTTTTGATATATTTTTGGATATTCAGATTACAAGTATTTTATTCAGCATTTTTACATGGATATTTATATGGGAAATTTATCTATAATTCTTTTTCTATGTTGAATCTTTGTGTGGTTTGGGTACCAGAGTAACTAAAGCCTCATAAAATTATTTGGAAAATGTTCCTCCTGTTTTTATTTTCTATAGTTATTTGAGGAATATTGGCATTAGATATTCTTTGAAAATAGCTAAAGAAAAACACTAAATTAGCTAAAATACATTGTAGGTTATTTATTTATAAATTTATGGACTCTATTTGGTCCATTAAATAAATAATGTAGTACCATCTGGCAGAATCCTCAATACAAGCAGAAGGAAAACTGATGAAAATCACATTTAAAAAGTAGACACGAAAACTAAATATAAATAAGTACTCTATATTTTGTTAACAGTGTTGTGTCACAGTTAGTGGATTAGAAGGTATTATTGTGTGTATATGTCTCTCTCTCTCTCTTTCTCTCTCTCTATCTGTGTGTGTGACTAATAATATTATTATGCAGGATTATATCTTTTCAGGCTATTGGGTCTTAAGGTCTCATGTACCCCTCTCCCCAAACATTATACAGTTGTTTCTCTTTGTTACCCTCCAGAACTTGATAAATCACTGTTGCTGAAGACAGCACAAATTCGAGTCTGGGACCCAGAGAATACACTCTGGTACCTACCAGGAAACTTCATCTCTATTGGCTAGCTTTCATAAATTTCAAAGGTTCTACATACACTATTGAGCCAGAAAAGTAACCAATATTCTCAATAAGCTGTGACCCCTATGAGCTATGATAATGAGTGTCTTGGCAAAATATAACCACCCAAGCCATAGTGGCATGAAATAAGAATGACGTTTTAAAGAAAGTGATGTGTGGGTTGTCAATTCTGTTAAATTTTATAAGCAATAAATCTTCATTTATCTCACTCTTGAGAGCTAAATTTGATGAATATAGTATTGGTGGACAATGGTTGCTCCTCAGCCATCAGAAAATATAATTTTACTGAAGTTGAACATCTCTAATTGCTGAAGAGAGAAGTCTATAGATAATACAAATAGTACGTCCTTGAACATTGACTGTCAATTTACATAGGAAGGTTTGAAATACTTTTTAATTGTTTTTATTGAAAATTTCCACCTCCCCCCTCCCATTTCCCTCCCAATCCACCCAATCCCCCTCCCTCTCCCTCTCCAGTCCAAAGTGCAGTCAGGGTTCCCTGACCTGTGGGAAGTCCAAGGTCCTCCCCTCTCCATTCAGGTCAAGGAAGGTAAGCATTCAAACAGACTAGGCTCCCACAAAGCCAGTACATGCAGTA
>LOJH01065727.1:330-10430 GCA_001685095.1 Ellobius talpinus | reverse complement strand
CAGAACTTAGGTAGGCAGGGAAGACAGGACTGAATTCTGGGAGGAAGAAAGCAGAGAGAGAGCTGCCATGGAGCCGCCAGAGTCAGACATGCTGAATCTTTCCTGGTAAGCCACTGCCACGTGGCAATATACAGATTAATAGAAATGGGTTAAATCAAGATGTGAGAGTTAGCAAATAAGAGGCTAGAGATAATGGGTCAAGTACTGATTTAATGAATACAATTTCTGTTTGGGTATTTTTGAACTATTCTAGTCGGGTGGCAGGGAAGCACAAGTGGACCCTCTCCCTACAACAGCCAACCTCCTGTTTCCACCCTGCCTTGTTGCTTTCTCTCTCTGTCCAGCTATATCATTTCCTGTTTCTTCCCCCAGATGCTGGCATTAAAGGTGTGTACCACCACTGCATGGCCTCTATGGTTAAATAGTGGCTACCTCCACATTCTGATCTCCAGACAAGCTTTATTTGTTAGAGCACAAACAAAATATTAGTTTCCCCTTTTTTCTTAAATGAAAATGATTATAACTAATATAAGAAAAACTATATACAATAAGTACAATATCTTTGTCTAATATATACAGGCAAAAATATATCAATAATGCCTAGTCCATCATTGTTTGACAAATTCAGAGAAAATACTCCATTACCTATCCTATTTTGGTGAGTCAAAAAGGTAGTGCCTGATTCACTTTATAACTTGTATTACCAAAACTGTCTTTTGATGTCTCTCAATCTCATACACTTTATATTTCTTTAGAAAATTTCTTTTCTGACCCTAGTAACAAGGAAAACTATAAGTATTACCATCTTTAATTCTATCAGAGTCTCAAAATCGAAATATTATTACCTGAGTAATCAGGAAGTGCAAGCAAGCAACATCCAAGAAAATTGTGGGAAATGACAGAACCAGCTGGCTTCCTGAACAGTCACCCAAGTTTCCTTTGCAATGCATCCATTTTTGGCCTTAGCATATCTGACAGACTTTTCTATGAAGCAGAATATTCTGAAAGGATGTCCTGCATTGTCTTGACAAAGGTTGGCAGTCGCTCTCTCTTGTATCCTACTTGTCCAACTTGGATAGCATACTGTCAGCAATTGAGACATGAGCACTTTCTTGCTCAGTGGCTTGCTTTTGCCACAAATAAAGTAGCTTCCATGTGAAGTTTCTTCAATGCTCATCATCTTTTCCAAAGTAGACTGATGATGCCAGGAGTAGACATGTCTCATTGTTATGAAAAAAATGAACCTATGTTATTAAAACATCTTAAATGCCATATAATTTAGATCTCTGAAGTGCTTGATGATGACCTGCCTATCTAAAGTATATCTCTGTTTGACCTTGAAAACGTAAGTAAATGTGTTCATTTGTAATTGGTGACTAACTTACTAACCTGCATTATCCACCCCACCTGTTGGGAATGTGAACATTGGGTTTTTAAATGTATTTCCTGCTGTTTGGTGGTGATAGAATCTTTAGGAGATCTTGAAAAGAAAAATTTAGGTTAATTGTCAAGTC
The DNA here is from genome assembly GCA_001685095.1 of Ellobius talpinus. Classification (NCBI taxonomy): domain Eukaryota; kingdom Metazoa; phylum Chordata; class Mammalia; order Rodentia; family Cricetidae; genus Ellobius; species Ellobius talpinus. Next base: position 8,916 of record LOJH01065727.1, on the reverse strand, counting down.
CTGGGGGGAGGTAACTTTATCATTTGTTGTCCAGTCTCTGTGTAATGGGAAAGTGCAAGACTTGTCTCAAGTCCTAGCTAGAGTTGTCTGTGAGACTGGATTATCTCATCTAGCCACCTTGGAATTGTTCTGAGCAATTTTTAGTCTAAAGCCTATCTTTACATGGTGATTTTTCAGCTTAGTGGTGTTACCATAGTCCTGGTGGAATCATCATTGTGGGCCCCATCCTCCTTTTGGAGACTTCAAAGGTCACTGTTAGGCATGGTCATGGTTCACTGCAGAAAACTTATACTTGAAAGATTTATAAGATTAATAGAAGTATTTTTAAACTTTTTGTCATAATATTAACGGTCATATAGAGTACTAACTGATATGGCACATGGTTGATATTATTAGTAAAATGATAAGTCCCAAGGCAGAGTTATTTGAGGATGGGGAAAGATCTAGAAGAAAGTGAATATATCTCTTGTAGTCATTAAGGCAATAGTAAATAGATGTCATTATATAACTTTATGCCAATAAACTTAACAACTTTGATAAGTTGGACGTTCTTTGCAAAACACAAGCCATAGAGTCTAACTAAAGATGAATTAAAAACTCAAATAGTTTCATATCTGCCAAAAATCTTTAATACTCTTTCTAATGGAAAATACCAAGTATAGGTGCCTTTATTTGTGAAGTCTATGAAACATTTGCAATGGTCTCATGGGAGAAAATACAGTCATGTTGTTGAAAATGTTAGCCCACCCTCTAAAACTGATTTTAATATGAGAGATGTATCAATAGTTGAAGAGCTGTGTATGGACTAGAAACTAAAGTAAGCTCTTAAATATTTATCTTAAGAATCTTTCTTTTTGAGACAGCATGTTTGAAATTCTTCTGAGACACTTTGGCCTCATTTTGGTTAGACCAATGGAATAATCTTTTATTAATGTTCACTCATCAAGGTTCCTGAATATATAATTACTGAATAAATAACATATTTACTTTGTAGATATATAAATTCAGTATGTGTTATTTCCTTTTTAGCATCCAGTGTCCAAAATAGGTTGATTGCATTTTCAGTTCTGCATATAATGTCTGTTGATGATATTGACTCTTTCTTACCCATTTCAAATTAATTCTACCATCTCTGGTCTCTTTCTTCTCCAAATGTCTACCTCCTTCTTATTTGATAAATTCTGAATGACTATCTCTGTAGACTTCTGTTTTTATTCTAAGGAATTTGTAGTGGCAACTTCCTGAAAAAGCAGTAATAATAGTGGCGCTTATTACTACATATGCTTATTTTGCTCTAAAGAAGGCAATTAAGAATTATTTTCTTTTAAAATGTGAATTTGGGGACAATATTTATAAGCACAACTTTTTTGCATATAAATGCTTGACTCTGCGTAGTAGTCATTATCACGTCTGTAAATGTGAGGTTTGGGTGTGTGTATATGCCATTATTCTCTGAAAGAGTCCTATTTATTGGAGTATAGGTTTTGTAAAGCCAAATAAGTTTTAGAGATATAATTGTTAATGCATAATCTTGCCATTTCTAGAAGTCAAATAGTTTATTCTCAAAAATGCAAGTTTTTATAACCCACTAAAAGTTTATTCTTTGAACTTGAACGAATACCTACGCATTGCTAAAATGTTATCAAAAGACCTTTTAAAAAGTGCCAAGAAGTAACTGTGTATTTATGTTGATTCTTAATAGCAGCAGCAGGAAGAGCACATTGGCAGCTAGATTGGTTAATTGAAGTTGGAACCAATCCTATCTTTATACATAGATCGTATACCAGAAGATAATTAAGAATTGCATTAAGATAATCTTGAGAACCACCATGCTCCATATATTTTGTGGTAGAAAAGCACAGATATATTATATAGAACATAATCATACGAATTACTTTTGTTACATAAAAGGAAGATTTGTAATTTTTACTGTAAATTACTTGAAGACACTATGTATGAGTTATGTGTTATGTTCTTGTAAAAATTTCGAAACCTAAACTTGGAATAGTTTTAGAGGACAATATATTACAGACTTAGTGAGTCAATGACTTAACTTTCGGGTGAAAATTTTCAGACAGTCTACTCAAGGCATGACTATCCGAGGCAATAGAGATGATATTCAGAAACATTTTAGCAAGAAAGGAAAGGCTTCAGGAGGAGTGGGAGGTGTCATAGGACAATGGGGGTGCTGTAGAAATGAAATAGAGTACATACATACATGAAATTGTTAAATAATAAAAACTATTCGCACAAGACAACAGTAGTGACTTTTTATTGTACTTCAGCACATGACTACATTTGACTATTTTCAATAAGCTTAATTTCAGTTGTAGGTTCTCATAAAGGTGTAAGAAATAATGTGTTGGAATTTTGTAGAGCATTGACCTGCATTTTCCCTTCTAAAGCAACACCTTGAAAATTTACTGTACACTATCACTTTCATTATATTCAAAAATGCATAGTTAAAATAGAGAATAATGTCTTTACTAAGATTCTCTTACTTTGTTCTTTTATCATGTCACATTATTTCCTACTTACCTTTATGTTTGACAGCCACTGATCATCTCTCTAGTTCACTGCTATTATCACTTCATGTTTGTTATATAGAATTATAGAATATGTAATCTTTTGAGATTAGTTGCTGTAACCCAACATAATTCTTTGGAGATTCATTGAGGTTAGTTTATGGATTGATATATATTTCTTTTTATTACTGAACATTATTATATGGTATAAATTTGTTATAGTTGTACCATTTGTCAGTTCATAAATTCCAACTGGCCTCTAGTATGTTAAAGATGCTACAAAACTTTATGTGCAGGTTATATCTGGATAAATGTGTGTTTCTTTAGAATAAATTTTTAGATGTGTAACTGATAATTTGTATAGTTGATGTGCTAATTTAGTGACATATCTTTCAACATTTTGTTCTTTTTATTAGTGTTTCCCCCTTCTTTTCTTTTAGTTTTTTTTTGGTTTTTTGAGACAGCATTTCTCTGTAGCTTTTGGAACCTGTCCTGGAACTAGCTCCTGTATACCAGGCCGGCCTCAAACTAACAGAGATCCACTTGTCTCTGCCTCCCCAGTGCTGGGATTAAAGGCGTGTGCCACCACCGCCCGGCTGTGTTTCTGCTGTTTAAAGTAATTCTTCCATAGTTTTTCAGTGTTAGCTAGTGAGCCTGAACACACAGCTATGATAGCCTTTCAGAGAAAATTATTTGTTTGATAAGTTTGTTATAGTTCCAGCTTTAATAGTTGAGGGGGAAAAGCACTGCCCATTGCACTACTCAGTCCAGCTGGAACTCCTTACTAAAATTCTGAGGCCTCATCAGAGAGTATTTGTCATCTGACACCATTGTCTCTTTTATAGGCCTTTTAACTATATTTTTACATGTGCCTATCAAAAAGTTACAGTTCTTACCACTGGCATAAAATATTCCTTAAAAATCACTGAGTAAGCTTCAAAAATTATGTAGAAGGGAGAATAGACTCATTAGATGGGGGATTTGAAGTGACTGTGAGTAATTATTTATATACACACACATATATGAAAAATATTTTATATATATGAAAATGATCTAAAACATACCCATGACAAGAACCTTTGATAAATTGGGAATATCAGTTTAATAAAGACTATCTACCAAAAATATACACCTGACATCATGTAGGTGAGAAAATACATTTTTAGCCCAGGTCAGGAACTGAGGAGGAAAATTTTTATCACCATATCTTTTCACTGCAATGCTAGAAGTTGTATCCAATGCAGTAAGAGAAGAAAAGGAAACAAGAGTACAGGATAGGAAGGAAGAAATATAAGTGAAATTTTTACACAAATGGTATTGTCATCTCTTTTATAAACTAACCACGTGCACCTCTCTTGAAATTAGTAGCATTTATGGAAGTTTTGCAGGGAACATGATTAGTATTTTTTTTAAATCAACAACTTGTCATAAACCAACACTGAATGGGTAGCTTTTGAAAACATAATGCCATTTATCATAACAACCTTCAGAATGAAATACTGAAAAGTAATCTAATACATTATGAACAGATGTATGAGGAAAACTATAAACTTCTGGTGAAATAAAATTAATTAATTGAGAGCTAGCTGATTTAAGTGGATAGGTTTGTTATCCCAGGCAAAATGTATAGTCTCTATGTATTTGGGGTAGTGGACATGTGAGAAATCTCTGTATATTCCTCTAAATTTTACTATGAATTTAAGGAAATAAAAAGGTGCTAGGCATTTTTTTGGGGGAAGCACAATGATTTCTTTCTGAAATGGTGTGAATACTTTAGATGCAAGTTCTCTTAGTTGATACAGTAAGTAGCAGTGACAGAGATGTGACTTATTATAGAGCAGCAGTGCATTGCCCATCGGTGATCAAACATCAACGTCCTCACAACAGGTTCATGCACTTAGGCTTCATCTGTACCTTTTAACTCTTGATTATACCCTAAGGTTTTACCACTGCATTTGAGAACTCAAGATAAGCCTTAAACTTGGATTCTCTCTGAAGGTATACTGAGCCATACCCAGCTATTTGGCACATCACCCATGTTGTTTTTGTTGTTGTTATTATTATTATTATTATTAATTTTTTAAAAAACAAAAAGCCTTACAGTGGAATGAGGTTATTTTACTTTAGCAGTTTTCTGTGTTATAAAGTTTAATTGCATGTTTAAATGAACAGAAGTAAATTTGTATCCATATGGCATTAAAGTATGTTAACTTTAGGGAAGAAAAATAATATGAATAATGCTTTGAAATGTTTTCCCGTGCCAAAAACAAAAACATAATATTTTAAAAATTGTCTTTGCACTCAAGCATACCTGACTAGCAAAAGAATGTTTTATGTTGTTTGTTTTTCCTGAATCATGGTCAGTTCCAAAGTTTAATGAAATTGTAGCCAAGTAATAGTTTTATAAACATCACAGCCACTGGGCAGTTAATCTATTGTGGGTTTGCTACTGTGTATTGATCTCATTAAACATAAGCATATCGCATTGCAGAATCATCCCGTCATCCTTACTCACTGGTGGTTTGGTTCATGTTAAATGGAATATCTCTTTAAACTTTTTTTTGGCATTTTCTAGATTAGATGAATTATGAATTTAATTATTAAAACTAACCTCCTATGTTTATCTGGTATTTGTTCTGAGCCAATGCCCTTTTGTAGTAAGTTTTTCTGTGCCCTGAAAAAAAGTATTTAATTTATGTAGGTATTTGAAGCAAATTATATTTTGTGTAAGATGTCATTTTCAGAATACCTAACTTGTTTTTACTTACAAATATTTTACTAATATATCTTGTATTATCCAGAAGAAAGATTGATATATTTTTTGTAAGTTTTTAATTTTTTCTTTCACTCTTCACAATTGATTAAGAATTTATATACACCAAAAGTAAAATTTAGGTTAAATGCTGTTATTACCCAAAGAGATGTGCAGTTTGTGTGCACTACTTCTTCTCGACATCACTATCTCAATACTCTCTAGGTGTTGAGACCATTTTTTTTTTAAATTAAAGGGAAAGTATTCTAAAGAAGAAACCTGTTTGGTCATTGTGTTACAGGCAGTTGGCTTTCTCACCACACTCTGTTTTACTCCTCCTCATGAATTTGTCATTTGTCTTTCTGGGTTTTAGAGGATCCTGGACAATTGTCTTGGAGCTTCTTTTTCATTTGAGGATTTAGGATGCCTCCTCTCTCTCTCCTCCAGGCATTTGACTATTGGGAATTTCTCTTTTGACATTTGTGAATTCTTTGATCAGAGTAGTGGGATTTTTGGTACATGAAATGTGAAATTTAATTCAGACTGAATTATGGAAGTTAATTTATTTGAAATGAGCATGTATGGGTCAATGTAAATGTTTAAAGTTGCTTTCCTCCTTTAATAAAACTACTGTAATTCATTGACTACAAATTCGTTTAAAATTTTATTTATGTAAAAAGTTGTATTTGGCTTACTTTTGCCCATGGAGTCATGTAAGGCAGAGGATAATTGATTATATAAGATTATCAACTATTGAATTAAGAATTAATGTATTTTAAGGCATTTGAACTCCTTTTTCTTTATAGTAATAATATTTCTATGTGTTACAGCAAATGTATCTTGAAGGAAGGAAAAGTAATTTATGAAAATATTTACAAATGTTTGATGTCCCAAATCTAAGCTTAAATATAAATTTTGATTATTAGGAAGCCTGAGTAGTCTGTTTTTCAGAGATTTCTGAAATATCTTATTGAATACAGAATAATTGAACCTTTACCCAATTCCTTGGGGAAGACATTTAGTATTCACTCACTGTATCCTTCCCTCCCTTTACTAGAGCTTTTGGCTTACTACTGTGCTCCTGTTAATAATTAACAAAGGTGCAAGCAGCATGCAGATGAGGCTTTTGCTAAACCAAGTTCAGTGGAGGTACATTTCTTCTGGAGTCCCCCACATTGCTCAGAGGGCTTGTATTTAGTGATATTAGGTATGGAAATTTGCCTGTTTTTCAAAAAGAGAATATGGGCAACTGGAAAGTTAAAGCTAGCAGATCCTATGGGCTCTCAGAAGCTTGGGATAAAAGGGTTAATAAAATATAACCCCTTTTTGAACTAAGGTACTCTTGTATTTGTTTCTTTACTTTGATTTATCTGTTTTCTAAGAACAGATACTTTTCCCTTTTTTTGACCACTAGTGTCTGACTTAACATTTGACATCATCTGCTAACAAGTACTTGTCAGCTGAATCAACTGTCTGGCAGGCAGGAAGAATTGGGTTTCACCATGATTCATACCTTAATACATGCTGTAATCAATAGAAGACAAGGTATGTGTTTAGGAAGAGTTTTTGTTTTTCTTACAAATAAGATATTTATCTCAGATAACGCCATAGAAAGTAATCTTTTTGTTTTATGAATGAGAAATATTGTCCACATATCATTTGCAAAGATTAGTGAAATAGGAACATATAACTTTAGAAAAGTATTTTCCCTTTAGCAAATTACAGTAGTATATATTATAAAAATGAAAATCTGTGGTGAGGGAAGAGATTAAGTAGATGATCTTTATTTTTATGATTTATTTATGTGTGTTTGTGTGCATACACACATGCTTTTGGAGCTCAGAAGAGGATGTCAGAACCACTGGATCCAGAGTTGACAGTTGATTATAAGCCTCCTGTTATGGGGGCTCATGAACAAATTCAAGTAGATTCTCATACTGTTCTTGCTAATATTTCAAAGAAGATTTACTTTTGGGGCAGAAGAGGTTATTCAGTGTCTAAGAGAATTTGAGGGAGACTGGAAATTTCTATTTAAATGTGATAGTGATTGGAGAGCTGTTCCTGTTTCTTATATGAGTTTCCAAAATAGAAATTATCTTTCCTGCTAGATTTCTTCTAGAATGGATATATTTGGAAATGCATTGAATTGTATTAGTTACTGTGGTTTGAATAAGAATGGCTCCCATAGTCTCATATATTTGAATGCATGGTCCCCAGCTGTTGGAACTGTTTGGGAAGTATTAGGAGGATTGGCCTTGCTGTCTGAATTTTGTTACTGGGGATTGGTCAGACTTCCAAAGACTTTTGTGATTCCCAGTGCTTTTTTTCTCTGCCTAATGGTTTTAGATTAAGACATGAGCTTTCAGTTGCTCCTTCCTTCTGCAATCATGCACTCTGACTCTCTGAAACTGTAAACACGTTTTAAATTACCTTCATTATGGTATTTTAGCACAGCAAAAAAGTAACTGAGTTATGAATAATTTGTGTTCTGTTTCTAACTAGAAGGAAAAGATGTCTCTGAATCTTCATTATTCTCATTTTTATAATAGAAGATCACTGAAAGGGGGGGAAAGCCCCAATTTAAAGCCAATACAGTCACTCTCGTTTTTTTTCCTTGGCACAGAGATAGACTGCTTTCACTGTCTGTTTTTCCTTTTGTCTTGTCTTCTACTATTAGGTTAATAGTACTTTTTCTTTTCAATGTTATGTCCCATTGCTGCTTGTTTTTTTCTATGTATTGGAGGAAATATAGAAATTCTGATAACAGAACACAGATTACAGGGCAGATTACGTGGAGTTCAGATTGCATAACTTTGTTAACTATGTGACTACTGCCAATCTTTTTGTAAGAAAAGGTCCATAGGATAGCTTTTACCTGGTGGGTTTGTTATTAATATTGAACAATGGTGTGGGACAATTCTGTATTCTCTCAGTTATGTTTTAAATAAGCCCTGATTAGCTAGTAGCCATGCAGGAAGTATAGGCGGGACAACCAAACAGGAAGTAGAGGCAGGAAGCCCATTCCTTCCCAGACATGCAAGAAGGAAGATGTGACCTGCCCCGCTGAAAAAGGTGGCTAGTATATACTAGAATAATGGGCTAATATAAGTTACAAGAGTTAACAAGAAGCCTGAGCTAATGGGCCAATCAGTTTATAACTTATGAAGACCTCTGTGTGATTTTCTCTGGGACTAAACGGCTGTGGAACCGGGAAGACAGAAACCTCAGTCTACAGAATGGTGCCCAACGTGGGGCGCCAGATGAAGGCGTAAGTCACAAAACAATCCCACACCAGTTTGGAATTATGAT
>LOJH01065726.1:0-11405 GCA_001685095.1 Ellobius talpinus | reverse complement strand
AATTGGGAGGAGGGGAGGAGGTGGAAATTTTTTTAATAATAATAATAAAAAAATAAAAAATGAAAAAAAAAAGAAAAGTGAAGTTAATTTTCTGGGAAATGTATGGATCTATAGATCTTATTAAATGGAATAAGCCACATTCATCTATTTTCTCATATTTGATCATATTTATAATTGATATATTATGATATGAATTAAAGAATCCTCTGTGCAAATAGAGAGCTATTTGGGAAAAGAAAGAAACTAGTGAGAAAGGTAGAGAGAAGAGGGAGTAGGTAGTGAACATAATCAAAGCATATATTATTCTTGAGTGGAAGTATGTTTATGAAACCCGTCACTGTGTGCGTGAACATATTACGAAAAAGTAGAATGGAGTTTGAATTTCTGTTTCATGAGATGAGGAGAAAATTTCTAGTTAAAAATGCTTCTCTTTCTTCCTCCTCCAAAAGTTCCCATAAACTAAATAAATGAATGGAAAAAAAACCAAAGTATAATAAAAGTGAAATGAAATAAAGATGCTGAAAACCTGTAATGCAATCCTGTAAAAGAGAGAAAGAAGACAAGCTTGGTGCTTAACAATAGAAACTGTAACCAGGGTGCTTAGGAGGGAGGACCTTCATGAGAAGGGTTCCCCTTGCTTTTTTTATACATTTCTTATTTTGTTTCATTTATTGTAAGAGACCTGGAAAGGCTTTAGACTTGTGAGAACCAAGTGCGCGGAGGTGTTGCTGTAATGCTCAGGAGCAAAAACAAAGAGTACCTGAAAATGGGTGTGTTCTCAGGGCTTTTTTTTTTGACCAAATTCCCAATCTAAGCAATTCCTTTCCTATAATTTCCAGAATTTTTCACTGTCCTGCTTTACTTGGGATTTTCTTCCTTCTGAATGAGAAGTATAAAAACAAATGCAAAAGGAAACCCTTAAACTGGGCGGTGGTGGTGCACGCCTTTAATCCCAGCACTCGGGAGGCAGAGGNCTGGTCTACAAGAGCTAGTTCTAGGACAGGCTCCAAAGCTACAGAGAAACCCTTATCTGTTCCTCTTTATGTGGGAAGGGAAACAGAGCTACCCTGCGTACAGGACATGAAAGAGGAAGGAGTGAAATTAGCTATGGGAACAAAAAGGCTGGAGGGGAATGGGCACCCGAGGAAGATGGATGTGGAGGAGGAACTGCACTCAAAAATAACCAGTCCATAACTGTATGAGAAGGTCCTTGTGTTACACAGTACCATGGACAATGACTATGAACAATGAATTTTAACTTCAGGAGCCACCAAAATCATACATAGAGATATTACTGAAACACTTAAGCAGAACTCTCTTGAGCTCCTAAGCCCTGTCTTGGCTATGTCCTGTCTGTTCCTGAGTCTCACTTTCCCATAACAGCCATACTTAAATCTTTTCCCACATTTCTTTATTTTTAATTTTTGTTAATTTGATGTGTGTTTGTATGAATGTGGGCACTTGAACATGAGCAGAAGTCATGGCAGATGACTTCTCTCCTTTCACTGTGTGGGTTCCAGGAATTGAAGTCAGGTCGTCAGGATCGGCAGCAGGCCCATTGATTCACTGACCTATGGCCCCAGACTATTAATCTGTGCTAAAAAAAAAAAGTAAAATACAAAATGTGACATTGGCTTTAAAAAAAACATTTGTTGCTTCCATATGAACTTTGTAAATCTCCCCCTATTTTCCAAATATATCATTAACAAAGCTACAAACCATTGCTCCATTTTGAACCTAGTGATTCATTTCTAGTACTCATGTTACTTCAGCTATAACCATTTAAACCATGAATTCTGGGGCATCCTATTTCCTAGTTTTCTTTCTGTACTGCAGTCCACTTCTCAAAGCTCTTTATCCTCTCTTCCCATATCCCTTTGGCCTGTAAATGTTAAAAGATGCTAAACCTAAGTCAGTACTGTGAACCCCTACCAGCAATGATTGACAGGTGTGGCCTCGGAAACAACAATTCTGTGGTTAGCCACATGAGATCCGTAAAAGATTAGGCCCAAGGGAGGACTCCAGTGCCAGCACAGATGATGCTCAGGAGGTCACATCCCTCTGTTAACACTTGCTGGGGATGAGGGGAGCATTTTCTTCAGTGGTGTAGCAGCTGTAAGTTGTCTGTGCTTTTGTAGATAACCCCTTGACTCTGCTAATGTAAGGAAACCTAAGGAAACTCATTGGTTCAGCAAGCTTAACTTGATTAGAAAAATGTGTCTTTGGTCTGTTGCTGGTACAGTGTCTGAGATGGATAGGCTTTGGTTCTCATCTCCCCTGGAAAGGTTAAAGCAAGCATCATCGTGACATCGCTGTACTCACTCCTAATCCTCTCATGCAGTTCCAGCACTTTAGATGTCACCCTCTCTGATGACTTCTCAGTATGAAGTGATCATTTCTGACTTCTGAATTATATCTATCTGCCTATTTAATACCCCCAACTGGATGTCTACTATACATTTTATACTTACCATGACTAAAACTACATTCCTGATATTCTAATCTTCCATCCATTCTAAGCCAGCTTCCCCAAAAGTCTCCCTTCCTTACTAACTGCAACCCCATCCTTCTTGTTTTTCAAGTCAGGACCTTATTATCTTTCTCTCACCCCCTAAATCCAATCTGTCAGCATCTTCTGTTGACTCTATCTTTGAAATATATGTAAAATTTTACCACTTCTTATCACATATCTCTCACACCTGGATTATCACAACTTCTTTATTGCTGGTTTGTGCAAAACTCCTTTTTCTCTTATAATGAATATAAAAGCCAGTATGTTTTTAAAAGCTTGTTTTGATCCATGTTTTGCTGTTTTTAAGACAGAAGGATCTCCTATGTGGCCCAGCTGGTCTCAGACTCACCATGTGGCCCAGGCTAGCCACATATTTGTAGCAATCCTCCTACCTCTCCCTTTAAATGCTGAGGTTGAAGGTTTGTGCTTCCAAGCTCTTGTAATATTTCCCAGCTCAGTTTCATCCCCCAGCTTCTATCATACCCTGAATATGTGACAATACAATAACCTAGTTATCTAGTGCCTTGCTGTTCTCACTGCCTGTTAATCTCTCTTCTTCTATGTTCCAGCCCCAGTGACCTCCTCATTCTGATCTATTGCTCATGATATATACTAGGATGATTTTATCTAATTATTGAACATTCTCCTACCCTCAGAATGTATATCCCATCCCTGTATCCACTGACATAATTTTTATTTATTAATATAGTGTTAGTGGGACTGGAGTGATGACTTACAAGTTAAGATCATTGATTATTCTTCCAGAGGACATGAGTTTTATTCCCAGTACCAACATGACAGCTCACAACCAGCTGTTTCTCTATTTCCAGGGGATCTGGCACCTTCTTCCCAGGGTGCAGAGACATACATGCAGGCAAAACACCCATATACACAGAATCGATTAATTAATTAGAAATAAAAACAATCTGGATTAATATGCCTAATAGTATTATGCCTCACTGTAGCCTTAAATGCAATAAGACCAGCCTTGAAGATATGAAAATCTAGGTTTAAAGACTACCAACATTACTTTCTTTAGATAATTTGGCTAACTTCTCTGGGTTTTCTTGTGTATAAAACTCTTATTTGATCTTAATCTGAGCTCATAGTTTTATGGCCAAAATACAGATTGTCATGCAGATTGCTTTATAAATTACAAGTCACTATATCAACTATATCATTTATTTATGCTCAAATAGAAAAAATTACAAATAATTGATACTTTCATCTTATTAATTTTTGCAAAATAATTGACCAGAATTTATTCCCCTTTCCATGGGCTCTTTTTTTAATTAATTATTTTTCCCAGTCCAATCACATTTTTCTCTCACTCCTCCCCTCCCAACCTCCCCTCTCCCCAACCTTCATCCACTCATCCTACTTTCTCTTCAGAAAAGGGCAGGTTTCCCATGTATATCAGTAAGCCATGGCATATCAAGTTGCAAGACTAGGCACCTGCTCTCCTATTAAGGCAACCCAGTAAGAGAAAAGGGTCCCAAGAGCAGGTAACACAGTCAAAAACAGCCCCTGCTCCCATTGTTAGGAATCCCACAAAAAGACCAACCTACACAACATAACATTTATGCAGAGGGTCTAGGTTAGTCCCATGCCAGATTTCTGTTTGGCAGTGCTGTCTCTGTGATCTGCTATGAGCCCAAGTTAGTTGATTGTGTGGGTTTTCCTGTGGGGTTGTTGACCCATCTGATTCCCACAATTTTGGCTGCTTCTACAGGATTCTCAGAGATCTACAAAAAAACTCAAGTCCAAGTGGATCAAAGACCTCCACATAAAACCAATTACACTGAACTTGATAGAAGAGAAAGTAGTTTCCTTCAATGCATTGACACAGGAGACAACTTCCTGAACAGAACACTAATAGCGCAAGCACTAAGATCAACAATTAATAAATGGGATCTCCTGAAACTGAAAAGCTTCAGTAACGCAAAGAACACTGTCAATAAGACAAGATCTCCTGAGTAAAATGGGAGCATGGGGACCTTGGGGGAGGGTTGAAGGGGAGGGGTGATGCAGGGAGGGGAGCAGAGAAAAATGTAGAGCTCAATAAAAATCAATAAAAAATAAAAAATAAGATAAAATGGCAGCCCAAAAAATAGGAAAAGATCTTCACTAACCTCACATCTGATAGAGGGTTTATCTTCAAAATATTTAAAGAACTCAAGAAACTAGACATCAACAAACTAATCAATTTAAAAATGGGGTACAGGTCTAAACAGAGAATTCTCAGCAGAAGAAGCAAATGGCAGAGAAACATTTAAATAAATGTTAAACATCCATTGTCATCAGGGAAATGCAAATCAAAATGACTCTAAGATTCTATATTACACCTGTCAGAATGGCTAAGATCAAAAACACAAGTGACAGTTCATGCTGGAAAGAATATGGAGCAAGGGGAACACTCCTCCATTGCTGGTGGGAATGCAAACTTGTACAGCCACTTTGAAAATCAATATGGAAGTTTCTCAGAAAATTGGGAAGGGGCCTACCTCAAGACCCGGCTATACCACTCCTGGGCGTATACCCAAAAGACACTCTACAGTACCACAAGGACTTGCTCAACTTTGTTTATAGCAGCTTTATTTATAATAGCCAGAAACTGGGAGCAACCTAGAAGTCTATAAACAGAAGAATTGGTAAAGAAAATGTGATACATTTGCACAATGGAATATTTCTTAGCTGTTAAAAACAATGACATAATTTTACTAATTTTAATAAAAGAACTGTTTTAAATTATTTCAAATGGTTTCTGTTCTTTTTAACCCGTGGTCTAAATGACTGACATCCATTTCTTTCTATTTTTAAATTTTTCCTATATGTCTATCTGTGTAAGACTCTTCCTCAGATGTGGGTGTTCTCACAGGGGCCAGAAGAGAGTATGGAGACTTCAGAGCTAGAATACGGGTAGTTATAAGTTGCCTAACATGGGTTCTGGGAATTAAACTTGGGTCCTCTAAAAAGTAGTAAGTGCTCTTATCTGTTGAACCATCTCTCCAGTCTTGAGCTGACATTTTATGAATTATGTGCTTCCTATATAACTTCTGACATTGTTTGCTCTCATTGTGGTTCTAAGTACTTACAACTTAGCTAATTGGTATTGGGTGAGTCTCTTCAAGTCTTGAAAATAATTATTAGTGTTTATGATTAATTTATCTGATTCTTTATATTAGAGAAAATAATTAAGAATTACAAATTAAAAACTTTCTTCCAAGAAAAAATATCGATTTTTCATGCTTTTTGTGCAGTCCTTTAACCTTTGCAGTCGTATGTAACCATAAATATACCAGATCACAAGATGTGAGGTTGTGAGATGTGGAAAAGTAAATGATGTTGCAAAATAATCTTAAGTATAGTTGAGTTATTCTTTTTATTTCCAGTCATTTAATGTATTTAAGAAACATCTTTCCAAATCTTTCCTATTTCTGTCAAGTTGTAATACTTATTTTGGCTTTTTATTTTAATCATGCTACAATATCCCAAGACACATTTAGCAGACCTTGAAAACACTTTTCCATGGAGCTTGTGACATGGCTCAGTGGGCTTTCTATGCAAATATGAGGATCTGAATCTGGGTCCCCAGCACCCATACAATATCAGATATAGCTGCAAGCATCTGTAACTCCAACACTAGATGTGGATGAAGACAGGAAGTTCCTAGGGCTTGGTGAGCAGGCAGTCTAGCTGAAATGGCAAAATCCAGTTGCAGTAAGAGTTATAGTGAGATTAAATAAAATAAGATGGAAAAATATAGACCTGCTGTCTGTCAGTCCCTCCCCTTCCCGCTCCACACACATACAAAGACATTATTTCCTCTGAACACTATAAATGATTAAAATTAAGAAGAAAAAGATAAATAACATGGTTTGAGTTCCTTCAAATATCATCTTACACGTGCTTTCAAGTCTGAGGCCTAATTGCATTAATAATTTTTCTGTTCATCTGATATTTGAGGCAATGCTTATTAAATGCTTTTGGAGGTATTGTTATGTGTGTGTTTACATTGCTTTTCTGGAGCAATGAACCTTTTCAGTGTCTTGGAACTCTGAGTAGAGATCTTCTGAGTCTGTAAAAGTGATCACTACATCATCTTACACATTTACTTCCGTCACAGACTCTGTTTATTGAGAATAGGTTGTCATCAGCTCAAGGGCTACATTCTCTTAAGCCCAAGAGAAAAGAGTCCCATTCCCCAGCAAAACCCTCAGCAAAATCTTCCTGGAGTGCCACTGAGTTACAAACTCATTTTATTTCTTTTCTTTTTGAGATTATAATATAATTACATCTTTAAAAAATAATAATAAAATAGCACCTGAGGCTCGGGGAACATTGCAAAAGAAGGGCCAGAAAGATTATAGGAGCCAGAGGATCAGAGCTTTTGTGTTAACTCAGATGTCACAAACTATACCCTTAAAATCTCACCATCGTGACTGCCTAAACATGAGCTGAAAAGTGACTGCAACAGTACATGTCAGGTGGCCAAGGAAAGCCCACCGAGGGCTCACTCCTACCAAAAGAACTACACGCAAGTATAGACTGAGAAGATGGGAGAAAAAGCCTTCTCCAGGAAGAGCATGCCAGTCATTTACCTAATACCAAATCGTCACCCCTGAAAACATACATATAAGTAACATTATCAGACTGAGCAGGATGTGTATGTGTGCATGTAACAGCAGTTAATGAAAAAAGAGTCCATGAATTTGAAAGATTGAAAGAGGTGGAAGGGTTTTTTGGAGTGAGGAAAGAGAAGGTGAAAATGATGTAATTATATTATAATCTCAAACATAAAAGAAATAATTCCCAAAGGGCCATAAATTGTGGTGGTGAAAGCCTTTAATCCCAGGAGGCAGAGGCAGGTGGATCTCTGAGTTCAGAGCCAACCTGATCTACAGAGTGAGTTCAAGGAGAGCCAGGGGTGTACAGAGAAGCATTGTCTTGAAAAACCAAACCAATCAGCAACAAAAAGGCCATAAATTTGAGAGTTGGGGGGATAAGAGGGGTTTGTGGGGGGCATCAGAAAGGGACTGGTGTGAGGAAGGTAAGGGGAAAAGTGGTACAATTCTCTTTCAATTAAAATACATTTAAAAACAAATAAATACAAAAGATTAAGTTGACTCCCAGATCAAAATACAATAGAGGTTTTTTAATAATGTAAGATTTTGCTTGTTAAATCCTCCTCACTAATATAATTGCTCATGTATTTGATTTTGAAATTCTTAAGAATTTCATGTACTTTATTTTTAGTTAATTCGTCTCCTCAGAAGTTTTAGGCTTAACAAGTAGAATATCAATTGAATAAGATACATAAAAAGGTGTTTGAATTAAATCTAAAAAATTAAAGTATAATTTAAATTTTATATGTATATATCATATAAAATATTACTATATTTAATCAAATAGCAATAGAGAAATACGGAAATGTAAAATTCAAATATAAGCCTACATTGTACATATTTATATTTACTAACTCTACATGTCAACATTTAATTAACAATAACTTATACTTTGCAATTTAATAGATATGCTGTTTCCTTCAAAACATCTTAATTGTAATGAAGGTACCACACCATCTCTTTCACAATAAGACATTCCTTTCTTGCAAACTGTCCTTCTCCGGAGAATGAAGTCACTTGGCCCTTAGATTGGTTCATGTGTCAGAACATATTCAAGGGAAGTCATATCTAATCAGAAGTCCTGTAATCGCTATTTCCCTAATTTAAGTCAATAATTATTAGTTTCAAGAAGGTCTATTAATTCCCTAGAATTTAAAAACACTGTATTATCTAAGGTCTTTAGTAGCCATTAAGGTTGATTTTTTTTATAGAAAGAAACCATAGAATAGGTACCATGTACTAAAAACCTAGCCAAAAGCAGTGAGTTTTCCTAACTGACAATCGTGGTGACTGGTCTTGTTTCCCATGTCTGGTAGCATATAATTCTCTACCTTCTCTGATCTCACAACATCTTCAGAACATTTGCTTTCTGTCTATCCTATCACATGACCACAAGAAGCACTACTCTCATGCGCTATCTCAAATTACTCTCTCATCAAATTCCTAACAGAATGATAAAGGCTGATAAGAACAGGAGACAAGGGCTATTAAAGTGTAGAGTTATAGAGTTTGAGTGAGGTCACTAGGAGAGAGAAGAATAGGGCTGATTAGGAAAAATAAAGTTACTATTCACTTTAAACTAGTCCACTTTGTGGATTTAAGCTAAAAGGCACTGTAGCTTTTTCTCACATTTAGTAAATCTTATGGATAAGGAGAGACTTAGGGGCACTTCGATATAAAAAGCTACATGTATCTAGTAGGAGGGAAGATAAAAAGAAGACATTCTCAAGATAAGGGAAGAAATCATGCTGAAACCCTTGGGGTTAGAACAGATTCCCTCGGAGAGGAAATGCATTTCCAACAGTAGTACCAATGCGAATAAGAAAAAGGTTTCATTTTAAAAAAGAAAAAAGATTATCCTGAGTATTTTAACATAGCTATCTAGATCACCTATTCAGTAGTTTTTGTTTGTCTGTTTGTTTGTTTTGACCGAAATAAAATTCAATTCTTTGACGAAATAGAGTTATTGAAGAAACAACTCAGTCAGTTTTATTGGTCCTTGGAACTTACCCCTAAGTATATTGGTAATCTTGTTTTTTATTTGTTTGTGTGTATGTGTATCAGTAACAATTTGCTTAACAGGAATTATGAAGGATTCCAGAGGTTATAGCTATTGTTCTGACATATTTTTAAAAGCTTCTCTAAAACAAATGCTTAGTAAGAGTTACATGAAGCATAAATATACATTTTCTTTGAGACAGATTTAAAATTTGTCTTTTCTCTGACTTAAGGCTTATTTAATTTTTCCTGCTCTGTTTCTGATCATCTACTAGGTAACTATAATAGCCTGTAGAATAATTCTGGAGTGCTCGGTAACCCTCCCATGTGCTCTTAGTATGACTTCTAGAAGTTCCACAAAGGAATATGATATTCTCTTAAGTAAAGCGGCCTTTCAGAGAGGAAGGGGTGGAGCAACATGCAATTGAGAATAATTAGGCTATGAATTCATGTTGTTATGAAAGTGTTGCCATGAAGTATGAGATGGGGACATTCACATTAGACTCGGAACATAAGGAGAGTGTAATACTCTTCCAATAATAAATCAGTTGGAGGAAATTTTAGTTTATAAAAGCATAACATTTGAGAATAGCACATAAACTCCTCTTGAGATCTTTCAAAAATTAAGTTACCAGAATGCCCGATAAAGTTCCTTAGGGAAAATAAACTATACTGCGAAGGTAAAATTTTTATAATTTCACAATTTATATGAGCACAGCTGGTACAGAAACCTTTGCTCTTTAAAGAGAAATAAAAAGTACTTGAATAGGGTATCACCCATTCTTACGGAGCTTACCAATTGGTGGGTGGTAGTGAGTATTTCATGAGTGATCAAAGCAAATTCATAGTATAGAGACACAAAGACTTGAAGGAAAACCAGACTAGAAACAGAGTAACCTTTAAGTGTTGCAAGAGGCACTGAAGCCTAACCTACAGCCTTAAATGTTGAGTGGGAGATCTTCAGAAAGTGAAGTACTAATTAGCGCTGAGCTCTCCCTAGTAGACCCCCTGTTCTAATTGTTGCAAAAGTGTGAGTTGCTCAGATTCCAGATTCTTATGAGGTCAGAAGTAATTCAGTTTTATAGATAAGAAAATTAACTCAGGCATCGTACTGAGTGTCTCAGCTGGTAGATAGTAGGCCAAAAGCTGTCCCACAAAGTTTGACTATTGAGTCTCTTAAAGGCAAAGGAATGGCCTTTAGGCTCTCCTGTTGCTTAACTCAGCCTGTGGAGAGTGATCAAATGAAGCCTCCTGCTCCACATGGTCTTACCCCTAAGTGAAACTTTTCCATGCTCCCATTTATCAACCCTTTTATAACAATCTGTATCTCTCAGTCTATTTTAATATTAATATTTTTTCTAATGTTAACAGATGCAGACAAAAAATGAACCTTCACTTTTAAAAAGACATTTTTTTTCTGGAAAAAAAAATCCTTTTTAAAAAGGTCCTTAGTGGTCAAATGACATTTCTGGTACCATTAAAGAAGGAAGATTCTTCCCTTTTTCTTGCATTCTTGTTACAGTGACCCTAGTCTAGTACTCAAGGTGTCTTTGAAGTATATAATTGAAGAGAAAATAGAGCTTACCTAGGCAGTGTAGAAAAACAAGAATATGTGGTGAATATGAAGCCAAGTCTAGGGAAAGAAGAAAGAGGGAAGAAGAGACTAGTCAGAGGAATAATAATTGGTGTGAGAGGGTTCAGCAAACAGAAGAGGCCTTCAGAAGGTTTTCAGAGGAAGTCATGAGACCTTAATCTTGTCACCTTGACACAGGTATGGAAGATAAGCCAGTCCTTGGGAAGAAATGTGGGGAAAGAGGAGCACAAATGTGTCCAGTCCTGAAGAAAGCAGGAGCTGAAAGACCAGAAATGCTGTGAACCGTGAGAAAGGAAGTTAAGAGTTAGAAAATGGTAAGGCAACACCTTTAGAATACTTAGCATAGTGAGGATATTGAATTTTATTCTGAGAGAAGTGGAAGACAATGAAGATATTCAACCAGAAAAGATGGGTGATCACATTTACATTCGTGAAAGGTCACCCCATGAAAGCTAGACTTGAATAAAGACATATATCCAAGTGGGGATTAGAAGGAGTTCAGGTGAGTGGTTGTTCTAGAGTTGCTATTTAGAGCCCAATAAGTGAGTGCAATGCTTAATTTAGGAATAGGGTCTAGACAGAAACTAGAAGAGGATCCAGGACTAATACCTAAAGCTATCCATAGGGTGGATATGGGAGCAGGGAAGTAGATATCTTAATTAAGGGAGCCATTTTA
>LOJH01065722.1:0-10431 GCA_001685095.1 Ellobius talpinus | reverse complement strand
GAAGTTCCTTTATTGTACAGGATTGTTTTGGCTATCCTGGGTTTTTTGCTTTTTAGGGCATCCCTTTTAGGACTAAAGCCTGTCAAGCTATTCCCTTCTAGAAGCCTGTACTTGTGTCCTATGGCATTAGAATGAAACCAAACTCCAAAGCCCACTCAAACCCTACCTGCTCAGGCTTCTAGCTACATTTTCCAATACAGCTTGTACCATCCTTCCCAACCATTACAGACTGCATTCGTCTCAGTGAGACTCTGAGACAAAGATATGAGTCCAGGGCCCTTGAGTGAGAAGAAAATGATACAGGAATGAGGAGGCCAAAAGGGAAGGAAGCCAGTAGTGAGTGTGTTAAGGAGCAGCTTACCACAATGAGCAATCAATGTCCACTCCCACAGAGGACTCCTGAAAGACCTCAAATGCACTGGACCTGCCTTGAGTTATCCCACAGAGGGACAACCCCCATTCACAGAAGCCCATGAACTCGCCACAACCCTGCCTGCCCAGTGTGCCGGCCCAGTGTCTCAGTGAAAGCCACCCAGGACACAGGACTGCTGAGTGTCTGTTGGATACAGGTGGGATCCAACACTCCCACTGTTCCACTGGCTTCTAAAATCCAGCTGTGCATGTCTTCCAGTTCCTCAGTTTTAGACTTTCTTTTTAGGGTCTGTGTACAAATAGCCTCCACTGATTGGATATTTCCCAAGTATCCTTCTTCTCAGGAGAATACCACTTGCTTCACCAAGTCTTCCCTGGGCCTCTTCCATTGCCTTGCTCTCCTCCCATGTCTGCTCAGCCTCCCATGTCTGCTTCCTCCATAGCATTCTTCATGCTTTATCCAATTATTTTGATTTATTTTACACTGTTTCCTTGCCCCAGGATTATAGGCTGCCCTTGGTCTGGAATCATAGATGCTTCATTCACTGACGCAAAGCCAGCATGCTGTCAATGACTAATAAATACTCTCTACATTGCTCTCACATGAGTAAACTTTTGAAAGCCCACAATTTGTATAAAACCATCCATGATGACCAAAAGTGTTTTAGTGAGACACAAAGTGTCCTAATGCGCCGTTACATTAGAAAAGATGGGTTCCTGTAGGAGACTCGCAGGTGTTTCAGCTTCTGTAACTTAGTAAGGATGGCAGCAAATACAAGCAGGGTTTTAGCACATTGAAGAGTCAGGGGTGGGTCTTCAATCTCAGCCCTCTGTGTTGAGGTAATAATGGCGATTTTCTGGGCATCCAGTATGATTGCTTTTCTGGGTCTGGCGAGGTATTAATTTTTTTCAGTATTTAC
Organism: Ellobius talpinus; assembly: GCA_001685095.1. NCBI lineage: Eukaryota > Metazoa > Chordata > Mammalia > Rodentia > Cricetidae > Ellobius > Ellobius talpinus. The sequence goes on along the minus strand of LOJH01065722.1, from coordinate 9,139 downwards.
ATTTTATTTATTCATTCATTTGTTTGTTTATTGTATTTATGTATTGTGTGAGTGTGTGTGTGCATGCACACAAATATGCAAAGGAATGAGCACACCATAAAACCCGTGTCAAGGTCAGAGGACAAGTTGCTGGAGTCAGTTCTCCCCTCCACTGTATGGGTCCCAGGGATGGAATTTGGGTCACCAAGCTTGGCAGCAAACATTTTTACCTGTTGAGCTATCCTACTCATCAAGATTTCTTGTTGGTTGGTTGGTTGGTTGGTTGGTTTGGGTTTTGTTTGGTTTGGTTTTACAGAGACAGGGTTTCTCTGTGTAGCCATGGCTTCCCTGGAACTCAGAGATCCACCTGCCTCTGCCTCCCGAGCACTGAGATTAAAGACACACACCACCACCACCCTGTTGATTAAGATCTCTTAAATATCACCTAAGCTCCCATATGCTTCCAGTCTATTAATTGAAAAAAAACAAAAGGTCCCTTGTATATTATATATACTGATAAAATACTTTATTTTTTAAAGCTTTGTAAAGATAATGGTTAGACCACAGATACAGTGTCACAATACTCGGCTAACTGAATCTGTTTCTTCATCTACAAAAGCTGGCGATTTGGGGTAAGAATCAAGGATGTCAACACCTGCTGAGTCACTATTACCTAAATTTATGATCATGGCAGATATCACTAATCAAGTGTTGCACTTCTTCACTGATCCAAGCTGTGAGCCTAGAAACCAACAAGTACCTGAGCCACGAGATCAAAGCCAGCCTTGCAAATGACAAGCTGCACTGAAAGCACGGCAATGTGGTAACGGTGTTACAGGCAATGTGACCAGGAAAGCATTTCACTCTTGGGATATTTTTCTCCAAAACTCACTGTAAGCCTAAGAGAAAGAAAATCAAGATAAATCCAAATTGAGAGGTAGTGTATAAAAATGTCAGAATAGTATACTTTAGAACTGTCATTATCGCCAAAAGTGGGGAGGGGGCAGGAGAAATTCTTACAGATCAGGAAGCAGAAAGGGAACAGAACAACTGAGTGAGATGCGATATCGATCTGTATTTAGTTGGTTGGTATTTTGCCCGCGCAGGGGCTTGAACCTAGAACGTTAAGCTGAACAAGCACTCTACCACTGATCTATAGTCCCAGCAACAACATAGTATCTGATCTTGGATCAGAAGAAAGGCACTAGTGAAGAAAAGGTAGCCAGGAAAAAAAAACTGAATCAAGTCTGGAGTTGACTTGACAGCCACACACAAATGGTTATTTCTTAATTTTGGCAAATACAACCTTGGTTATGTAGCATATTAGTATCTGTGGAGAAAGGTTTATCTTAGTAAATTTTCTATAAATCTAAAATTATTCAAAAATCAAAAGGCTATTTTTTGAGTCAGTGAGCCATATCCTCTTGTTATTAGTTATGAGCATGTTCAACATAGTTAACTGCTCTCGGTTTCCCCTTTCCTGCCTTATAAGCATCTTTCCTCTTTCAGATATTTTGCTGCAGATACAGAGTGTTGAAACGAAATGCTTACCATCAAAACTTGTGGTTAGAACATCTAGCTTGAGGCACACAAGAGGAAATAAATGACCCTGCCAAGCTCAGTGTTATTATTTCCCACTTTCAAATCATTTAAGACTTGATCTACTGCCACAGACTTCCTTAAATTAATGTCTTTTAAAAATATAATTAATTTCCTAAGCATCTTTCACTTACACTCAAATTTAATTGTGAAGTTTGAGATCTGGGCATAGGCAGAATTTATTGAGTCCTTTGATGCTAAAGCACTGCTGCCCTTAACAACAGCAATGAACTAAATTGCTGCAAATCTTGTACTAATCCCCTCCAGACGACACGTGCACTGTGAGAGTCTTAGGGAGATGCATGTAGCTTTTCCCTTGAAGACACATCCCGAGAGCAGCACGCAAGCTTTCTGTGTGCTTATGGATTCCATAACTCAATGTGTAGGTGAAATGGACTGCTTTTGAAAACTTAAGACACCGCAACCTTCACTTTTCAAGTTGTAGAGCTAGCAGATTTCATTTACAGTATATTGCAACAAGTCCCTGGGACTTTCCGCCAGAGCCCGTAAATCAGAATCAGTTAAGAAAAATGTTCAAGAGAATTTCCCATTTCTGCAGACAGAGAAAGTTGAAAAATATCCGAGGTAGAGTTATGTAGTGTGAAATGACACTTTCTAAAGGGCTCTTTTGAGCAATTTATTAAGAATTTGTCAAAGGCATGCCAAGAACTCATCAGTGAATTAGACATGTATTAAATGCTTATTGTAGCATTTAAAGATCATGATACTTGCCACTTAGAATCTACTTAACACGCTCAAAACATTTTCAATTCTAATTAAATATCCTCCCACATGTATCTTTGTAGAGAAATAAGCATTTATAGGAGGATGAAATACCTAGGCACACAAATAAAAAAAAATCCATCAAAGAAGACTTGGGAACTGGAGCATGGCATTAAATATGTAGGCGAATGCATGTCTTCTTGAATTCCAGCCAGGAGTCTAAGCTAGTTCCCCAAACAACCATTTGGAGTTCAATCTTTTCATCAAAATGAGCCTTTGTGCTTTTTTCTTCCTAAAGTTTTAGCTGCCCTAGACAGCATCTTTTGAGGGCTGGGCTAATTAGGTGAAGCACACAGAGAAACCAAGCAATTCTATCTTCCTGAAAGGAGGCTTGTCTGCTCGGAATCTGTGATGGACACGGCTCAGACTTTCCAGCTTCCTGGTTTCCTTTTCCTTTATACCCTCCGATTTTCAAAGACACACATTCTTTCCCGGTGGGATCAACATTTTGGTAGAGAGAGTAACCAACAGGGAGCTCGCCTTCACAAGTAATTGTTTTCTGTTTGAGACTATGAGCCACAGGTGCAGAATCTAGACTTACAAAGACAATGCCTACACAGGACGGGGAAGTAAAAGAGGGGCTGCCTAAGGAGGGAAAGGACTCTTGGGAAGGAGAACGAAGGAGGTGGGGAACAAAGGTAAATCTCCGGCTTCCTCTCATCTGGGGGGGTCTATACTTTAAAGGACATACATGAAAGCAGAAGCAGAACTATGTAGATGGAGGAAAGGGACTAGCTGCAAGAGGGGGAAGGGTGGGCTAACAAACCTGCAAGGAAAAGAAAAAAAAAGCAAACCTGGAACTACTTTCACTTCAACTGATTATGCTAGGGCCCTGCTCCACAGGGTCAGCCACCACGCTTTATCCCGATGCCAGAAGGGCGTAAACGACTGAAGGTTTCTGAACGCTCCGTTATTTGAGAATAGAGAAATGTTGGGACCCATTTGAGCAATTGGTTCAAAGCTAACCTTGATCCCACGTGACCTTGGCCTAGCTGGTTATATTCAGGATTGCTGTGTTTGTTATCTAAAGCATAGGTATCACGGGCAGCACCTTTCTGTGGGGATAATTCAGACAGGACATAATTTAAGACATACATAATGCTTAGCTCAGAGCAGGTACCCACAAATGTTGTCTACGGTTATGATAAGCATGTAAAAGGGGTTTCCGGAACCTTGCTAAGAGTTTTCAGAACCTTGCTAAGGGGTTTTCTGGAGCATGCAAGGGGGTTTCCTGGTGTCTGCTATTTCTGACAATGCAGTATCACCTGTCAGGTTGGAAGGCACAATCTCAGGGCCCATCCCAGGTCTACTAAATCAGAATCTGCATTTTAACACGACCCCAGACCGCAATACAGGAGGAAACCGCAAGGCCTTGGGGGAGAGTCTGCACTTCCAAAAAGAGAAGACTCTGCTTGCTCCTGAACTGTAGGCTGTACTTTGGGTAGCACATTGGAGTTGGAGAAACAGTGCCTCGAAGAACCTGCGGTTCTGCCTCTCGTATTCTACAGGACAAAGCAGAGTTCAAAGACTGGCTGATTCAAGTCACACACCAGTGCATAGCAAATCTAACTCAATGCTCCTTACTCTGAATAAAGGGCTTGGAAACTGTCCGAGTAAGGCAATTCTCTAAAAGCCCAGTGGCTAATTTGAAATGGACTGTCTATCAGACCCTGAGCTTCTGTACGCGTGTCAAGGTGAGCCCCTAAATGATTGTTAATGAACGCAATGTTATAATTCACACAGAGTCACTGTTAGACCTAGCAAATTCATAATTAGAGGTAATTTTGCACCTGCTGTCATGGGAAGATGGCATTTCCTTTAATTTAGCTTGATGCTTTGATGATACTGTGGGAGCAGCAGAGACAAGGCAGCCTCCCACCGCATCCTGGAGAAGACACACAGCCTCCACCTGGATGTGACTAATGACACCGTCTAGCATCCTTGGAATCATCTGCCTCTCCTACCCTGCTGCTGTGTCTTCCACGGGACAGAAGTGATGGCCATTGTCCAATTTGTCATCGGGATGGTAAAAGATACCTGAATTCTCTTTTTAGGGAAAGCCATACCTAGCAACACAAAAAATAAAAATGGGGGTCAGAAACAGCAATATTTGGGGGTAAAGAGTGAGGGGCAAGAATAAGAAGCCAATTGCAAACAACTTCTTCAGAATTACTCTAAGTCTAAGAACACTAAATCAGGATTGCTACAAGCAAACCTTCCTGTATGAGTCTACTTTCTAATAAGACTCGGCTTCTGGAGCTTCGGATTGTCACTTTCTCATGGACTGTCTTACTTCTGAGGGATTTGTCTGAAGCCACGTCATTAAGGAAGAGAGTCACATGATTGCATTCATAGACAGACCTTACTCGGAAGCCATTTCAATTTCTAGTGGTCATGATTGTCTGCAGGTGCAGGCTTCCCCTGGTTCAAGGCTACCTCTGTGGCTCTCAAATGCCTGGCCTTCTTGCTGCTCTTTACCAGCCAGGGAAAGAAGAGGTCTAGGCAAAGCCTGTCTCCTAGACCCACTCCAAAGCCACCACTTGTACCTCAGTGCCATGCTGGTAGGGTGTGTGCTGTGGTTGGAATGCCTCCTTAAAACTCAGGATGAAATGTAGTTACCATTGTAACAGCCTCACTCAGTGAGACCTTTAAGAGGTGACTGGACCATGCGGGCTGTGGCCTAAGAAATAGATTGATATTATTATAAGAGTTCACTCTGAGCTCCAGCCCTGTGCTGTGTTTCATGAGTTTGTTTTGTTCCTTTTCCATGTTATGACAGAGTCAAGGCCAGTGCTATGCCCTTGGACTCCAACCTCCACAGCCAGGACCCAAAATCTTATACTGTTTCTAAATGACTCAGTCAGTGGTATTCTGTTATAGCAACAAACCACGGACTGGGTCAAGGTTGAAAGCAATGGTGTTTTGCCTGCTCGACATCCAAACTAAAATTTGGTTGCAGCCAAACCACTCTGTTACATGACCATTCGGAGCCTCAGTGTCCTCTTAGTGTTGAACATCATGAGAGGAATGTCACAGCTCTGACTAACTAATTGTATGAAACATGAAACTTATCAGGCATGCTAATTGAAAGGGAAACAGAATTGGGAGCAAGGGGGAGACTCGGGTTTTTGCAATGGTTGGGGTGGGCTCCACTGAGAGCAAGCAGCACCCCTAGAGGTTTCAATGCCTTGCTGCTGAAGAATTAGGTAAAGTCCATCTTTGCCTACGCTATACAAGGCTGCAATGGGCATTCTGTAGGATGTGTGTGTCCAGATGCCAAACCACTGGGGTATCTGGGACAGAGTCCGACTTCACAAACCTGACAAGCAGGGGTCCTCGTGACTTCACTCCATTAGGACATACCCATTTCTCACAGGGGCCTCTTTGGCATTTTCCACAGGAGTCAACAAAGCATGCTTTGAAACTAGAAGAGTCAGGGTGGCATCTGGTCATATGACCTTGAACAAGTTCCTTGGCCTGGCCTACCTTCAGTGTCCTTATTTATAACCTAAGGTTATGACCTACTTCATGAGGTATTGCAAAGCCTGAATGAGATGATATCATCACATACGCAAGGTATTTAGCGCCACACATGGCTGTTAGGAAAGTGTAAAAAAAATAATAATGACGATGCCAATGGTGCCGATCATATTCTGTTTTGGTTTCTGTTTTCCCTTTTTCATTGCTGAGACAAACTCGCAGGAGAAACAACTTACAGGGAAGAATGGGTTTATTCTGGCTCCCTTCCAATGGGCCAAAAGTGGGCAAAACATCACTCTGGTGGGAATGTGCAATAGAGAGGCTGCTCTCCTCACGGCAGCCAGGAAACAGTGAGACAGCAGAAGGGGCCAGGGAAAAGCTATATTCTTTAAAGGCACCCCCAAGTGACTTACTTCCTTCAACCAAGCCCTATGCTTCTGATAACACCGTCGAATCACGAGTCCATCGTTGAAGTCAGAGGCTCCACAATCTAATCACTTGCCCAAAGCCCCACCTGGGCACTGGGAAGACGTCTTGAAAACATGGGCATTTTAAAAGGACACTTTCTATCCAAGCAATAATGATGACTTGAAGAGAAAAACAGAACGGGAGGAATTTAGGAAGGCGTTTGTCGTTCATGAGCACACTCCCCAGTGACTGGTGTGTACCTGCTCAGAAGATAAAGGATTGGTTCCTCAGAGAGAAAGAATGAACTGCAGCTCCCAGCCCAGCCCCAAGTCCTGCCCATTGTCCGCCCTCCAACCCCCCCCAGGAAAAAAATGAAGAAAATAAAAGATCCCATCTGGGGACGCTCAGAGAGAGTCCACAAGGCTCTGAAAAGGCAAATGAGTAGCCAATGTGTTAAAATGGTACGACTAGCTAGCGTGTGTGCACAAAGTTAATAGGCATCCCCAGGGAAGCGTGATTAGCTGTAAACTAGTTTAGGAAGCCTGAGACTTTGTTACATGGGAAAGGAAAGTTGTGATGACTTGAAGCCAAAGTATTTTCCACAGAGATGGATGCTATTTTCAGTTTCCTGTGGTAAGGGGGTGGGTGGGTGCGTGTGTATGAAATTATAGGAAACATGATTGCAGGGTGGATTTTTTTTAAAGTTTTTTGATGCTGCTGTTCTTCAAAAGATGTCTTGCTTTCTTTTCATTTGCTCCTCTGAGGTCCAAACTACAATTGAGGCTGATATTAAAAGGCAGTCATTATCCCCAGCCCAGAGGACAGAGACTCAGCAGGCCACATATAAGACCCTTGGTTTTCAGTGGTGTTAAGAGAGTTTTAATTACTTTGGGCTCAGGTATCGCTTTCCTGGCAAAACAGCCAGGGAGGAGGAGCTTTCTAACTGGATCAGACTACTTTCAACCTACCAGCCCCAGCACCACGGCCATCCCACCTCACAGGAGAAGCTATTTTAAACTGTCGTCTTAGAGGACAGCAGGGAGAGGAGCTATTTCGAGTTTTCTGGGGGCCCTGAGAACAAGAGGAGGAGATGAGCAGACAAGTCTTATCAGTAGCCAACATCTCCTCTTGTCCCCATCAAAATTCTGCTGAAACCACCCGCTCCCCCACTCAAAGCAAATGACAAGAAAAGGAGCTCTGGGAATTGATCCCAAGGACACACCCCTGACTCCAGGACCATGGGGGATTCCCCAGCAAAACTGGTGTTGAGATGCGCAGTGCAACGCTGGAAGATGCCTAAAACTGAGGGACATGGAGGTGCACTCCTGTAACCCTAACGCATAGCTCTGTGACATTCTAGATGGGTGGAGGGACATGGAGGTGCACTCCTGTAACCCTAACACATAGCTCTGTGACATTCTAGATGGGTGGCTGTGCAGAAAACAGCCATCTATTCTACATAAGTTTTACAGGTTGGCCTATATGTGGGGCTCAGTGCTGCTGTTTATAAAATGAGCAAGCCGGGCGGGGGTGGCACACACCTTTAATCTCAGCACTCAGGAGGCAGAGGCAGGTGGATGTCTGTGAGTTCGAGGCCAGCCTGGTCTACAAGAGCCAGTTCTGGGACAGGCTCCAAAGCTACAGAGAAACCCTGTCTCGAAAAACCTAATAATAATAATAATAATAATAATAATAATAATAATAATAATAATAAAATGGGCAAATAATGTGTATCTCATGGGCTGTTCTGAACAGAACCTACATTATGACACACAGTGCTGGGGTATACATGTGAGCATCTAATAAACACCAATTACTATTAGTAAGAAGTGAAGAACTCCAGGCACTAGAGTTGGAAGGAAGCAGAGCTGCCAGCTTACTGGGAGAATAGATTGCCCTTTCTTTTTTTAAAAAAAAAAAAATCACTACATCCAGGACTGGGGAGAAAGGCTCAGTGGGTAAGAGTGTTCGCTGCGAAAACAAGAGGAGCTAAGTTCAAACCCTTAGCACCCTTGTAAAAGCCAAGCATGGCTGCATGTGCCTCTAACCCCAGCATTGAAGAGTAGAGACAGGCGCACTGGCCGGCCAGCCTAGCCCAGCCAGCAAGCTTCAGATTCCATGACAGTGCCTGTCTCAAAAAAAAAAAGACAGAAAGTAAGAAAGGAAAGAATCTAGTGTCATCCTCTGACCTCCTCATGTGTTTACATGGGCATGCACTACACACACACACACACACACACACACACCACTGTGTCTATTCTGAAAGGCATGATAAATGTGCTGGTAACAATAATTAAGTAACAGGCAAACTCTGTCCTTCCAAGGGTCAGGATTAGAGGCAGAATCCCTTAGCCACACCACGAGGCTGCAAGTCAGGGGGTAGCAGTTGTGTCAGAGAATCCAGGACGCTGGAGAGGGAAAGGAAAGTTGGAGGAGATGCAGGCCTCTTTTGCAGGAGCTCAAGACTGGAGATTCAAGCATGGCCAGAATAATAGTTTGGACGTTGGAGAAAAAGTACAGGGGACAGATATGGGCACTTAACAAAATCCCTAGAACTGGTATTAAAGAATGAAGAGTGTGCAGGGCTGGGTGTGAAGTTCAGTTGGCAGAGTACTCACCTGGCAAGCATAAAGTCCCAAGTTCAAGCCCCAGCCCTGCATGGGCCAAGTGTGGAGGCACACACCTGAACTCAAGAGGTAGAGGCAAGAGCATTAGAGGAAGTTGGAGTCCAGTCTCTATTATGTGAGACTGTGTCTCAAAAAACACAAGAAAATGAGAAAGAGAAAAGAGGAAGAAAGGAGGGAGGGAAGAAGGAAAGGAGGGAGAGGGGAGAGGAGGAAGGAAGGGAAGGAAGGGAAGGAAGGAAGGAAGGAAGGAAGGAAGGAAGGAA
>LOJH01065717.1:0-10432 GCA_001685095.1 Ellobius talpinus | reverse complement strand
TTTATTAACCAATGAAAGTAACACATAAGACAGATGACCCTCCTACATCACTTTACTCCTTCCAAACTCTCTTATGTACACTCCTTGTTCTCTTACAATTCAATGACTTATTATTTAATTAATTGTTATATTCATATGTGCATACACATATATATTCTTAAATATAACCTACTCAGTCTGTACAATATTACTTGTTTGTGTTTTCTGTGCTGATCATTTAATGTGTGTGATATTGGTGTGCTCATCCCTGGAAATTCCAATTTCTCCCACTTAGAGCACTCCTTATGTGCTGGTAGTTTAATGTGTAGTGTTGAAGCCTTATGGTTTTACCCCCACCCACTGTAGCATCTTTTTTGTTGTCCTTATTTGGGTCGTGTTTAGGTAGCTATTTTGGCGAGACTTTCTGAGTGCAGAAGACCATGACTCTTATTAAGATTGACTGCTGCAGATAGCTTAATCAGCAAATATTTGGTATATGCCTAGTTGCTTTACATTTCTGACTTATTTTTGGTTTATATTATTCATTTGTTTGTTTCTTTGCTGGGGCATGCACAGAGAGTTTCAAAGGAACCCATTTTCTCCTTGCACCATGTGGATTTCAGGGATCAATCTCTGATCATCAGACTTGGTAACAAGCATCTTTACCTGATAAATTGTTTCTGTCACTCCTCATGCTCTATGGTCTCCCTCGATGTCAGGAAAAGAAGCTACTGTCTATCCTTTTACGTTTTATTAATCCTGGCTCATTCACTAACTGGCATTGTCTCAGTACTTGCATAAATTGCTACTCACTACCTCTGGCCACACATTCTGCTCAACCTGTGATGTCTTCTGCAAAAGTCTTACAATGTCTTCTATCCATCTTCCACCACAGTTCCCAGCTTACCTTTGGTGAGCTGAATAAAGAAGACATTGTCTCCATCATGGCTTAAGGTTGGTAACTCATAGGACTTCTCAGGCAATCTTAGATTATGAAATTTTGGTATGACTTCTGAGTATAGGATGCATTATGTGTCTTACAATCTTCAACTATCATGACTCTCTGAAGATGAGAAATAATGCCAGTAAGGAAACTAAATTCATTTGTAATACTTTTAATATTTTAGCTTTCTCTCTTATTCAAGCAAATCAGTTAGCTCTATTTTCTTTTGCCTTCAACATTGAAAGCATTCAATACTGCATTCTTTCACTGAATCATTCATTTACTTTACCAACAAATATTGAAGGGCTACTAATCTTCAGAACATCTTCAGGCAGCTACAAAATGTGTGTAGAAGGGTCTTCTCTCAAAGAACATACTCATCAATGTGAGTCACATAAAATTCAAACAAGATTGTCTTTGACCAAAGCTAGACTAGGGGCATCAATTTCTAGAAAAGCAAGAAAGATAGGACTTCCCACAGAGAGGTGATTTTCGACCAGTGAAGTGGAAATGTAGAAAATTTTGTCAGGGCAGAAGTTGGAGGAAGGTATTTCAAGGCATGTAAATAAATATAACAGTTCAGTGATCTGAAAGAAGCATGTGAGTCAGGAATAACGTGTGCTGATAGCATTGTTAAGAGAATGTTTTCAATAACCAGAGTGAATTCTAATACCAGTGCTGTCACTTATGATATGTGTAGCCTTAGTCATTTTACATCTATTCCCTTATCTGTAAAGTGGGGATGATGATGAGATTTTTCTCATTTGATGCAGTAAGTAAGAATATACTTGGAACTAGTAAAATAAATTCTCTTTGTATAATTTCTTTAATTATACTAATAACTATTATTTTAGTGTTTTTATATCAGTCACCATTGGTAATGGACAGATAGGTGAATATATATATGATGAACTCATAAATATCACATTTGTAATGTAGCATCTTTGGCTGAGTGGAGTCCAAATATTCAGGCTGTATTTTGGAACAGTTATGTCAGAATTGCTGATGGTGAGACGCAAATATCAGCAAAAGGTTTAATTCTATGATTAAGACTGAGGACACAGAATCAACTGGGAGTGATCTTCCTTCTGGAACTCATCATACATAGTGTCATATCTAATGCCAAATCAGCTTTAAAAGATAAAGTTTCCTAAAACAATTCAGAGATTTTGGTTCCTTTTCCTGGATTATATAATCAAACAATAATTAGTCTAACATAGGAGACATGCAAATCAGGCTTGTAAGACACTGAATTGGATGTGTGACACTGGTCAATATGTACTGGTCTACATTATAAATATCAAGCATATTCCAAAAAATAGAATTTTTTCAAGTGTGTGGATCAACGTTCAACACACACACACACAAAAAAAAAAAACAAGATCAAATGAAAATAAAAATTTCACATATTCTTATCAGGATATTTAAATCTCTTCACTGAGTTTTTTAGGGAAATAAAGGCAGCTCTCTAGTGACAATTTCCAAGTACATGTCACGGTGGTTGTCTTTAAGCTATTTTTTTTTTGCTGGCAAAAACAAAGGCATTAAGACTACCTGGTTGTTAGATAGGAGATATCATCAGCTTATGAATAATTTTGCATGCTGCCCCAGTTAAGAGCTATCTTACCATTTCTCCAAAAGTCCTGGCATGGCCTGCTGAATAGAGTATTGTATGACATAGTACCCAGATAAACTTATTCTCTCTGACAAGATCCATATTTGCTATCAATAGAAGCCTCATTCATAGAGGTTTATATCAGAGCTAAGTAAATCAAGTTCTATATTAGCACATGCATCTATTGAGGAAATTCCAAAGTCATGCTGAGAGTCACCCTGCTCGTTTACTTTACTCCTGAGAAATCAGGCTGATATTAGTTTGTTATTTCTTACACTTTGAAGGTCTCTGTGTGGTAACACTAAAGAGGTGACCGGCAATCTTAGTTTTTTCCTATGTCTATGAGGAGATAGCAATATATGAATGAGTAAAGTGAGAATCAGATGATCAGAGTATTTATCTCAGGCTTCCTCTGTTCAATGTGGGGAGCAGTAATAATACAGTTCTGTATTTGAGACCTGAGGACTGATGAGAGCATCAATACCACCTTTCTACTCCTGCTAGAATATCTGAAGAAAATTCTTTTTCCTCACAGTATGCCTCCATTTTTGCTTACTAATAATTTGAAAGCTACTCAAAGTAATAAACTCTGTTAATGTGGTAAAACATAGGCTTCCTGGTGTGATAATGAGGTTTTAACTTTCACACTCTCTGTCAGGCTTGGTACAAGGTACAGCTTCTGACTTACAAACTTCTACCCAGACAAAGACACACAGCCAAAGAACCCATAACTAGCTCTTGCCTCTAAACTAATCAGTAGATGAATTAATTACTCTCATTCTATATTGCACCCTTTGCTGCAAAAGTTTTCCCCAGTCAGGTCCATGTGAACAAAATATTTGTTTTGTGTCTAGAATTGCTTGAGCCACAATCTTAACTAGACTTAGCAGGAGGTTGTTATCTTGGATCTCTCGAAGCTTGTTTGTTATTAGACATGATACTGGAAATTATGGGGTAAATGGTAGCCTGATTTTCAGAAGGAAATTCACTTGTAGTTAAATTTCTATCCTCTATTGACTTAATCCTGAAATCAGAATGGTTTACTATTGATATTTGAGCCTCAGTCTCAGAGATCATAATATCACTGTTCCAAAAACAGCATGAAGATTGGGATCACTTTCAATCAAAGATGCGATATTCTGAATGTGATCATTTATTTACATGAACATTCATAATATCATACTTCTAATAATCTATCTGTCCACTAGCAATAATGAGTGGTATAAAAGCTCCAAGATGAAGAAGATTGGTATAATTAAAGTAATATTATAGTCAAAACTTATCTTATTAGTGCCAAGTATTCTATTATCTAATATAATTGCATATGAATGTGTAATTATTATTTCAATACTGGGAATGTCTTATCAAGGACACTTGGGTACAGCAGATCCCTCCCTGGTCTATGTCTAATGCCTAAGGTCATTTCTTCAGAAAAGGTCAGAATAAAAATGTATCTAGTGTACCTTCTGTATGACAGTTTTCAAATGATTTAAAGAAAGTTATCTTTTCTTATTTCCACATGCTTTTAATTTCTTTAAAATTAAAGTGATTTTTCACTGAACAGATTTTCCAAATAATTTTCACACTGATAAAGATGATAAAGATGATAAAGTCTGATAAAGATGACTGATAAATTTATAATTTTAAAATCTACTTGATATTAATTAAATTTAAAATTTAATTAAATTTAGCCTGGTTCCAAACAGCATTATTAACCTTAACATCACTAAGACATTTTTTTTATTTTCCTGTGGGAGTCATCAACAGACATGTTCACTTCAATCTTTAGTGGTCAGGACAATGTCTGCTGATCTCAGGAGCTAAATCTGACTGCCTCCTATCTATTCTTTTTGTGTCCAAGGTGTCCTTTTTCAATATGGCAATGACAGCTCATTCTGTTAACACTCAAGACATATGAAACATCTGTGTTCTATAATCCTGATATCTCCGTTAACCTGCTGACCTAAATCCACAGCCCTCACATGGGACATACAGAGTCTTGTATAGTCTCTCCAGGACCTGGTTTGCCTGACACATATCTCCAGTTACCTAGCTCTATAATTCCCTAACACACTATTGCCACAAGAAATTAGCTCCTTGCATGCCTTCTATCCAGATTTATGTTGCTGAAGTAGTTGAGGACTGAATCCCTCATCTCTTCCATGCCTTCACTCACCTCCCTTCACAGTGATACCTTTTCCTAACCTTGTGTACATTTGCACAGCCTCCTGTGTTCCTGAACAAAACCTGCATTCGTATCTTCACTACCTTGGATATCACTGTAACACTACCTTTGCAACTTATTTTAAATTGTCCTAGTAGATTATTGCTAATTATCCGCCTCTTCCTTGCTATCAATAATATTGTAAAAGCAGGATTTTCTTTTAATGATTTTCTTTATGGTTATCTTTAGTCCCTGCCAATCAGCGGATATTAATCCAGTGAATGATTTCCCAGATATAGACATTAGCCTCCTAATGAACTGACTCCTCCTTCAGTTCTTTTCTGCATCAATCCTACCCATCACAAATGCTACTTTTTAGAAAGTCATTACATTTTTTGCTTGAGTTATTGTCTTAAAAATGTTTCTCACTTACGCATTGTATCCTATGCAATGATAGTCTTTCTATTCAACTTTATTCCATGCTCTTGTTTCATAAGTAAAGGCTATATACTACAACACATCATTCAGCATTCTATTGCGTGATCCCTCGGTGCCACATTCAATCCACCTGTCAATGTTTCATCCCTCACCTCTGTGCCTTTGTGCACATGCACATGGAGCTTCTTTAACCTGCAACAATTCTCATCCCAGTCCATGCTTATTATGCCCTATCCTTCCATCAAGCTGCGACTGAGTTATTACACTCTTCATGAATTATTCTTCCAGCCAAAAATAATTTTCTCCTCTCAACAGATTCGTCCACAATATAATTAGATATGCTTGTCATCATTTTCTTATTAGTTTAAAAGCTCATTACCTAGAGTGTCAAGGAAATCATCCTCTTAGGCAGTCATTATATTCACTTTATTGAATTTTACATTCTTTATTTGCATTCTACTTGACTTTAACAAAATATATTTTTATATCTTTATTAACTGTATTGATAAAATTAAACATGATGCCTATAAAAGTAGGAGTCTATTGCATACATTATAGAAATCCAGAAAAGCAGTTATCGATCCATTTCTCAACAATTCTGGACTTTAATTTGTCAGTAGTATCATTTTTAATGACCGCTATGGGGACACTGATACCCAAATAATTATACGGCTAATTCTTTAGAAGGAAAAGTATAACATTTAAACATGTCAATAATTACAAATCTTTCCTTTATATTACAAAAATATAATATTCAGCTTTAGTGTTCTACCCTAGTATTTAAAAAATTCTAGTTTTATTTTAATATATTATGTAACAAGTTAAATTTTTAAATAATGTTTTCAAAGGTTTCCTCTCTCTAACATCAGGTCCATGATATGAGCTCCAAATTCTTTCAGGCAGGTAGTGAATAGTGTTTTTGCATCTCATATATTTTAGATATTGCTTAAATTAATATTATTTTTATATTGTTGTAATGATGCATATTGTTTAAGAAATCCACATTAACTATATTATTATATTATGTTAAATAAAATAAAGGGTCAAAAATTAAAGATGAATTTAAGATATCTTTAAAAGATGAGAATATCTGTGTCGATAGGGTGTACAGGAAACAGGAGGCTGAAAGGTACAATTAAATTCAGAGAACATGGTGCATGAGTCAGCTGAAACACAGCTGGTCCTGGACATTCAAGACATGCATCAGCTAAGGGTGGTGGAGCCCTGACATCTGGAGAACTAGCAGTAATCAGTGATATAATGATATCATTCTTCCTGAAAAAAGCCATTGTTTCCTAGTGTTCTATAAATACACCCTTGAGGTCAGAAGTCAGTGCCTTTTGCCTACTAGTATAGTTCCCTTCCTACCTGTGGGCTGGACCTCTCTTCTGCTCTGCATGTGTGCCTGCACCCACCCATGCGTGACCAGTGTGTGCCTGTGTGCCTGCCTTCCAGCATTTGCTTGTGTACCATCCTGTGTGACACTAAAATTGTATGGCTTACCTGCTATGACAACTTATAATGTCTCCAAGTCCTGACTCCCTGAAGCCCTCTTCTTTGCCTAGTGTTGTTGTTCAGGCATCATAGACTATGTATGGATTTCCCAAACAATACAGACAAGGAAAAACTATAGGGGCATTTCCAAATTAAATTACTCATGTAGACAAATTTTATTTGAGTTTACCAGCATCAGTGATTTTTGACAGTACTAATGTGGTCATCTAAAATGCAGGTAGTTTATTTACATTAATCATCAGGACATAAAGTATCCTGATTATTTTAGAAAAAAATAAGTTCTTGTATGGAGTTTTATCAGGACCAGTGAACTTGTTCCATTTTTGTTGCTGTGACAAATGTTCTTACCAAAAGCAGCCTTGGGGGAAAATGACTTACTTGCCTTGCAATTCAAAGTTGTAGCCAGACATGTCCTGGAAGGCAAGGAAAGAACTAAAGCTTTGCTTCCTAATTCAAGACCAGGAAACAGATTCCTGGATTTCTGCTTACCTGATCCCCTAGTATTCTAGTAGCACTTCCTACTCTGGGGGTCCTGAAACAAAGGTTGGTTCCTCCACAGTGACTTTGATCTTTCTTTCCACACCAGTTAACAATCGACATAATTCCCATAGACATACCCACAGGCCAAGTTTAGACTCTATGTCCAGGTGATTCCAGGTTGCATAGAGTTAACAGTTACAAATAAACAGCATAACTAGCATACTATTTTATAGTGTAAATTGAATCTTACTTTCAATTCTAAGTTCTATTCCAATCTGCTTGGAAGACAGAAATAGTATTGGCTTTTGCAAATTGATCGTGTGCAGAGATAAATCTGAGAACTCCTACTGATTTGTGTAATTTATTGCTCAGTGATCTAGGCTTTTCTATACAGATAATATGTCAGCATATAGAATTCATACTTAATTTCTCTTCATTTATTTTAGTCCATCTTTACAATATTCAAACTCATCAAAATCATGAATAAAATTGTAATACTAGATAATTGGCACACCCCCAATTCATCTAGATTTCTACCATTGAGGTACAGTTTTAAGATACATCCTTATTGGTTTAAGAATACTCAATAGTGTTTCAAGTCTGCCAACAATTGATATCATAAAATAATTGTGTCAAAATTGTGAAAGAATTTTTTCTGCATCTGTGTGGATGATCAAATTTCTCACTTAAGCTAATAAAGTGATGAGTCATATAATAAGGTCTCCTGTATAAATAGTATGGAATTCCCAGGACAAAACTAACTCTAATCATAGTAAGCACTTTTATATTCAATACACTTTGCCTGCTGCTGTAAGTCCACATGTTTTCATAAAAATATAAAAATGATCTAGTTTCCCTCTATTCATATTACTCTTATTTAGATTTAATATTAATCTATATTGGTTTTATAAGCAATCCATGTAGAAAGTTCTATAAATTTGGGATTCTCTAATATGTCATGAAGGTATTACCATTTTTTAGAAATAACATTATCTATCCCTACTTATTTTGTTCTCAGAATCCTAGATGCACATTTTATATCTAAGTTATGTTTTTAAGTCTTAGTGCTTCTGCCTTTCATTTCTATTTTTGATTGCCTTGCTTCCTCCTGGTTTGTGAAAATGAAATCAACCGAAAGAGACTATTTCTAGACTGAATTAAGCAGCATATGAGAACTACACAGCCATTGAAAAATCACACCCATTACAAAATGTTTAAACAAAGCAAAAGTGTTCAATGGAACAATGAGTGTGTGTGGTGTGTGCACATTTTTACTTTATTCTATAAGATTTCTAAGGCTTATCTATTCCCTTAAAGTGAGAAAATAACAAAGTCATTTTAGCATTTTATTATTTTGTGTTATTTATGATAAATTTCTTTTGAACATTTGAAAGAATTTACCAATAAGAAAAATATCAAATAAGCCAAAGAAAAATAGAATGAAATGTCAGCCACTTGGCACAATGTGGACATGCAGTCATTAACTATGAACCTAGAGGAAGAAAATGGATCTCAGAGAATTTTTTTAAGTTCAAGTTTATCTAAACCAGAAAAGAGTTAGAGCAGGCACTCTTGTGTTTAATGCAATGATACTCAAAATAGTCAGGAAATGGAAGCAATCTAAGTATCTATTAGTGAATGAATAAGTAAGAAAATATGACACCTAGCCACATACATGTACTCCTTTTAGTGTTAAATAAAGAAACCCCACCAACAGCATGTTTGCATCTTAAGATAATTATGTGGGAAAAACTAAGTGACATACAGAAAGAAGATTGCTGCCATTTCTCAAATAGAAAAGAATAACAACATGCAAAACTCATAACTAGAATGGTGGTTACCAGGGGGAGTGGGGGAGGCAGGGTCGGAAGCAAAGATAAAAACTGTGGAGATCATACCTACATGACAGAGATTGTCAAGAGTCTGTAGTATCATACTACATACCTGAAATTTTTGTGAGATATATTTCACAAGCGTTTTCACAACAACAAAAGTATCACTTGAAGTGGTATGTTACCTAGATATATTGTGTTAATCACACTGTAACATATACATACATGAATACAAATATATAATAATTACTCACACAATATAAATTTATGCAATGTTTGTTAGTCAGTCATACCTTAATAAAACTGGATATTCTATATGAAATAGATAAATTTAAAAAAATTATAAAGCAGCTAAAATATTTGTATTACTAATAAAAAGATCATGTCAAACAAGTGTAGGCTATTTTTTCATCTATGCTCTTTATTATAACTTATCATTTTGTGACACTTCAACCTTTCTCAACCATATTGTAAATAGATTTGTGCATATTTATGTGTTGGAAAAATAATCTTGATTAAACTGCACAATATATCAATTGCAAGTGCATGCTGTTTCCTTTAATTGCTATAGTTAAGGAAAGTAATATATATTTCTAAATTGTACATGTTTAAAGTTTCTCTTCACTGTATGCCTTAGAAATTTTGGTAAATAATTTTTGTAGTTTGTCATTCATTCTATTGCTATTGCTGTCTCATCACTAAGAAGTAGTCTAACAAGCATGTACATTTCAAAACCAATAACTCTGTATGCAATATATGCACTGAGAACATTTTCTCTAGCATGTAGTTTATTTGGTTGAATGTCTGATTCATTTCTATCTTCCCCTTGTTCCTCATTCTTCCTCCTTTCTTAGTTATTTTTCTTAACTCTTTTATTTATTGATATATGTGAAATTTGGGCATGTTGGCATTGGAGTGCAATCTTAACACTCAGTAGTAAAGGCAGAGCAAAAGGGTTTTAAGCCAGCCAAAGATATGTGATACCTTGTTTAAAACAAACCCTAAGCAACAACAACAAAACAACTTGTAATAGGAATCTTCTTAGATTTTAGTAAAATTCCAGTAGTGAGGAGGACTTTATCAACAAAATCTGAAAACATCTACAGGATGATAATTTTCATCATTAGCATTGTTTCATCTTAAAGGAGAAATCTAAGCATCAGTTTTCTTATACACAAACAGTTTTGAGACTGTTTACAAATGTGGAAAGTTAAATACAGCCATGTGTGTAAAAGCAACATGTCCCATATTTGGTGTATAGAAACTGGTAAATCAAAAGTTAATTTCATTTGCATTTCTCTGATGACTAAGGATGTTGAATATTACCTTAAGTGTCTTTCAGCCATTTTAGATTCCTCTGTTGAGAGTTCTCTGTTTAGGTCTGTAACTCCATTTTTTAATTGGACTATGTATTCTTTTGATGACCAATTTATTGGGTTCTTTGTATATTTTGGAGATCAGACCTC
>LOJH01065715.1:0-10432 GCA_001685095.1 Ellobius talpinus | reverse complement strand
AAAGAAAGAAAGAAAGAAAGAAAGAAAGAAAGAAAGAAAGAAAGAAAGAGGAACAGGCTAGGGATATAGTTCAACTGGACTGCTTGTCTAATGTACACAAAGTAAGTCTTGGTTTTGATTCCCAGAATTTGGCATAACTAAAAAAAAAATATCCCAATTGGTCCTGAGTCCAGTGGTAGTACACTTGCCCTAACATGTGTAAGACCCAGGGTTCAGTCTCCAACAACACACACACACACACACACACACACACACACACAAAATGATTGTAGGGCCAATGGATAAAGACACTTGCTGCCAAGGCTATCAGCCTGGGTCTGATTCCAGGGGCCTCTGCGGCGGAAGGAGAGAACTGGCTCCCACAGGCTGTCCTCTGACTACCACCACCACTGCTGCCCCACAACAAACAAAGGAAAGAAAATACCAAGATACTCTAAATAAATTCAAAAAGAAAGATCGCTGAAAGCCCCAAGGCTAAGGGGCAAATGAAGTGTGTCAGCTAGTTTCTGCTCATTAAAACAATAAAGAGCCTTCAAAGCTGGGAGCTGAGAGAATCTTAGAATACTTCACTGTGAGCACCGTTGGCAGATGAATCAGCTGACCTGAAAGCTGGTCCAGGGTTCAGCCTCCACACAGCAAGAGCCCAGGGCCTTTTAATCCAGATGGACCTTCCAGGTCTTTTATAAGCTCCTGTGACCTTGACAAAGACCCCGTTGAGTTCTGGTTTCCTTATCTGTAGTGGAGGGAATTAAATGAGATAAGACACAGAGAGGCCTGTTTCTCCTGAGAGTCCCACAGCCGCTCTTCTCCAGCCTTCTCAAATAACTTGTTCATATTTCAGATTTTTTTTTCTGTGTAGAAACAAGATAGAAAAGCTGAGTAACTGTACTAACTGGCATAAAGCTTTTGGTGGCCTTTGATCTGTGTTGCTAACCTGTCTCCTTAAGGCTAACAGCTGAACCGCCACCAGCAGCAATGAGACCGCCAATCTCAAGACACTTGGCAGCACAAAATAATAGAAATGTTTCCTATTGGTGATTAAAAAAGGGAAAGTGCTTTATCATGTCTAAGTTGTAAGTCTTGATTACTCATGGGAGTGAGCATTTTCCCACGCACGTGTTCCCTGTTCAGGATTTGTCTGTTTATGACCTTCACCCATTGGAGCATTGCTGGGTTTTTTCTTCTTATCAATGTGTGCGAAATACTTTGTGTGATAACAGAGTTAACTTCTTTACGATCTGGGTGGGTTTGAAACAAACGTTTCTTCTGGTCTTTGGTTTGCCCTTTTCATTGTCACCTGTTTCATACTTGGTGACTTTGTTAGGACAGTTATTACTGCATGATGACAGAGCTTTTGAAGAGTTCAGTGCAGGGGATTTAAACACAGGGCCTTGCACAGATTAAGCACACTCCACCACTAAGCTAAATTTCCAGTTCTGGGGAATTAAAAACAATTGTATTAGTACATTTATTTTTGTGTGTGTGTGTGCACGTGCATGCATGTGTGTGTGTGTGTGTATACACCTCAGTGTGTCTTTGTGCGTCAGCATGCCTGTGGAGGTCAGAGGACAACTCATGTGATTTGATTCTCTCCTTCCACCTTCTGGGTTCCAGGGATCAAATTCAGATCATTAGGCAAGTGTCTTCACTCACTGAACCTTTGGTCATTGTCGTCATTGTCTTCTTCCTCCTCCTTCTCCTTTTCTATTTATTTTGGGGGCTGGAGGCAGTTAAGAGTACTTAGTGCTCTACATAGGACCCAGTTTCAATTCCCAGCACCCACATAGTGGTTCTCAACCATCTGTAACTCCAGTTCCAGGGGATCTGATGCCATCTTCTGGCCTCTGCAGGCACCAGGCTTGCACGTAGCACATAGACAAACATGCAGGTAAAACAGTCATGCACATAAAATGAAAAAACAAATTTTTTTTTAGACAAAGTCTAATTATAGTTTCCTGACTGGCTGGAACTCTTTAAGTATACCAGGCTGGCCTAAAACTCACAGAAATCTACCTGCTTGTACCTCTAGAGTACTGAACTCATACTTATACATAATTAAAATAATTTTGAAATTAATTTTCAAGATACCTTAAATACAATCAAAAGCCAAATTGAATTTTTAAAAATTGCAACGTACATAGGATATTATAATCAAGAATGGGGTTGGGGGGCTGGAAAGAGCTCATCAGATATGAGTATTGGTTGCTCTTGCAGAAGACTCAGATTCAATTCCTAGGCTCATAATAATTCATTTGTGATGTGAAATCATCCATTTCAGGGGATCCAACATTTCTTCTGACTTCCTCAGGTACTAGGTATACATATGATGCACAGACATACATACAGATAAAACACAAATGCACATAAAATAAAGGAATAAGGTTTTCCTAGCTCGAAGCTCATCCATTCCATCCATAATGTGCTGACCCCTGCAGTGTGCTCATCTCAGCTGCATAGTTTCAGTTTCTGGCAGTAGGCTACCACATTCTAGCTCTCCTCAAAAAAAAAGTCGGGCCAGGAGTGGGGGTGCGTGCCATTCCTCCAGAGCGAGAGGTAGGCCTAGCTCTGTAAGTTTGAGAGCAGCCATATTGAATTTTTAGCTCAGCCAGGAATACATAGTGAGACCCTGTCTCAGAAAACAAAACAACAGCAGTTCAATCCTATAGGAAGGATTCATTCCTTAAATAGAAAAAGAGCTCCAAATATCAGTCATAAACCAGAAACTCACTAGAAAAAATAGTAAAAGAAAGCAGGGCTGGCTGGGGGTGTATCTCCCTGGCAGAGAGCTTTCTGTACTGGCATCTCAAGATCTGAGTTCAGTACCCATTGCTGTGGCAGACGGGAGAGGTCATTGATATGAATAGACGAAAACGGAAGGGAGCCTTAAATCTCAAAAATGAAAATATCGGAATCATCATAATAGGAGAAAACACACTGTAAGATCCTGAGGTCATACCCCATTCCTCCCCTGAGTCAAAGTCAATACAACATTTGTGTTTTAGTGCTGGAGGTAGAACCCATGATCTGGAGAGCTGGGCAAGTGCTTTCCTACTGACCCCCATGTCCAGCTCTTCAAAGTACTCTTTTTGTTGCTGTTTATTTATTCATTTATTTTTATGTCTATGTGTATTTGTCTATATGTATATACACCACATGTGTGCAGTACCTGAGGAGGCCAGAAGAGGGCATCAGATCCCCTGTAACTGGAATTACATACAGTTGTAAGTCACCATGTGCATGCTAGAAACCAAACCCAGGTCCTCTAAGAAGCTCTTACCTGCTGAGCCATCATTCTAGCCCCATTGCTATTTGTCCTTTGCTTCTTTTTACACTGGGTCTCAAGTAGCTCAGGCTGGCCTTGAACTCACTCCTAATCTCCCTGCCTCCACCTCCCAAGTGCTGAGGTTACAAGCTTACACCACCACATCCTACTGTTCTGGGTGTGCATACCTTTTTTTGGTTTTGTTTTGTTTTGTTTTGTTTTCAAGACAGGGTTTCTCTGTGTAACAGAGTTGTCCTGGAACTAGCTCTTGTAGACCAGGCTGGACTTGAACTCACAGAGCTCTGCCAACTCTGCCTCCTAAATTCTGGGATTAAAGGTGTGCACTACCACTGCCCGGCCCTGGTGTACATTCTTGCCTGGGAAACACAGAAGATTAAAACCAAAGAGACCGACTGACCCCTTAAGATTCTTTAGGGTGCTAGGTTGTTGCAACTGTCCTGACTCTGTTTGTTTGCCTTGTAGAAGGGTCAAGAAACCAGCTATAATTAAGAAAGGACCAATAGTGTGTGGTTAGCAACGTGTGATTTTGGTTTTGAGTCCTGGTTCTGTCACCTGCTACCTTATAATGATGGGTGAAGTGTTAACCTCTTTTTCGTTTCTGTTTATTTGGGACAGGGTCTCATGTGGCCCAGGCTGGCTTCTAATTCCCTCTGTAGCTAAGTATGACCTTGAATCCCTGATCCCCCTATCTTCACCTCCCAAGTACGGAGATTACAGACTTAGGGCACCACACCAAACTAAACAGTTAACCTCTGAGCCTCAATTTTCCCATGTGTGAGAGGAGAATAATACAGTGCCTGTTTCACTGGGTTGCTATGGTAACTAGGTAAGTTTATATAAGCAAAGTATTTAAAACAATACCTGGCACATAATACCATACCATTGTTGTTGTTGTTGTTATTTATTAGTCTCACCACAAGCTGACCCTAAAGTTTGGATAGAGAGAGAAAACACCAGCTCATATAACCGGGAAACCAGGGAGCCACCCTGTTTGAACTAGGATCTTTAAAACACGCCATCTTCGCCAATCCTCCAACATTGTTCTAAGCTTGGTTTTATTATTTCCATTTTACCAAAAGAAAAAAGCAAAAGGTTGGAGAGGTGAAGTTACCTTCTACATCACACAGCCCAGGAGGCCCAGGGCCAAGACTGAGAGCCATGTCTGGGCAGGTTCTTTCCACATCTGCATGAGGCCTTCGAACAAAGATTATCTTTTCTGCCTCCAGGAGCCCTCTCTTGTCCACTGAGGCTGGAAAAACCCAGTCCAGTACTAGATACTGGGCCCCAGCTGGAACGCCTGCCAGGCTGCTATGCAGTCATGTGATCAGCTGATTCATAGAGAAGTTGGGGAACATTCCTGCACCCCAGTCTCACCCTGAGGTTGGATTCCTCAGGCCTGGGAGGCACCTTCACCCCTAAGAATTTGGCTGGTCAGGAGCAGGGCACATATGGATGCTCAGACATGCCTGACCTGAGACTGGGCTTTCCTCTGCTTGGGGTGAGGTCTGAGGCCCCTCAACACACCTACAAAATGTGCAGTGACCTGTTTCTAAATAGATCTCATTTGGGCTGTGACTTTGAACGCATGCCAACAGGCACCAACCAAAAATAGACAGCTTACTGCACTGTTATTTTCATGGCTAAAAAAAAAACCTGCAGAACACAAGCAAGTATTTTTATCCCAGGCCTCGCTTAGAATAGCGACGCCTATTTACTGGGAGGGTGGAGACTGTGGCTGGTTTCAGGCTGGAACTGTGGGGCTGCGTGGATGAGCGCATGAAGATCCTCTGCCTCCCAGGGACAGGCCCCAAGCCTGCAGCACCTATGGCCTTTGCCCCCAGACGAATAGTGACCCTGGTTGTATGCCCTACCTTTTGAACAGTTCCAGATCCTCCGGCCTGATCCCAAGCTTGGATTCCATGCCGGTGGCATCAGCCCTCCAGATCACTGCTTTTATTCTCTTGTTCCTTGAGAAGGAGTCTCAGATAGCCCAGGCTGGCCTAAAACTACTGATTCCCCTGCCTCCAGCAGGGCCGAGAGTACAGGTAGGCACTACTGCTGACCTACGCAGGGGTAACTCTCCTCCCTCAGCCCCCTGAATGCTGGAATCACAAGCATGGACCAACACGTCCATCTCACACATAATTTTTTTTAACTACCAGAAAAATAAAGATTAATTCATTTTGACAAAAATAAATAAGAGAAAGCTTGCATTCCCCTGGAGTAAGCAGTCTGTTACAGCAGTCAACACTACACATTAGGCTGCCTAAGTCTAAGTCCAGGCCCTGCCACTTCCCATCTGTGTGGCCCTGAGTCATGTATTCAGTAACTCCATGCCTCCCTTCCCTCACTCCTGGACTCAAGGCTAAAAATAGCTTTGACCTCATAGGACAGACACGAGGCCTTATATGCAGAGTGATGGAAACAGTGGCTGACAGGCCATGTGGATTCTGTAAAAGCCTGGCCTCACTGAACCCTCTCAGACCAGGGAAGGCAGGGAGAGGTGCAGGTAGGGGCCTCAGGCACCCGCTATTAATGCCTTTTAAGGTCTCACTGTAGCTCAAACTGAGGGAGAACACTAAATGGGAGGTAAAGGGCCCTTCAGCTTCAGCCACACACTCACGTCCTGTTCAACTCTCCCAATCTCAGGAACCCTGATGAGCTGACAAGAAGAAGGCACACAGAGTCCAGGTACTTGCCCGTTAAGCTGAGGTGGTGCTAGGCAATCCAGTGGGAATTTGCTTCTTCATTTTACGGATGAGTTTACTGAGGTTGGGAGATGAGTAAGGAGTTTCTCAAGGTCACATAGTATCATGATATTTCATTAAGGGGCACAGAGTCAAACCAGGGAATTGAAGCCAGGACCTTGTGAATGCCAGGCTAGGGCTCTACTATTGAGACGCATTGGTGGCATTCCCCCATGTGATTTTTAGTGCAATCTAGGGTTAGCAGACTGTGGTCTCACTCAAAGTGACTTATTTATTTATTTTTTACTGAATACCACATTCCTTACCAAAGATGGGAAGAATTGGCTGTCAAGAGGCTGAGGCAGGCAGATCTCTGTGAGTTTGAGACCAACCAGCTCTACATAATGAGTTCCAGGTCAACCAGGTTTATATAGTGAATTCCTATTGTATAAAGAGGAGGAAAGGAGGGAGGCAGGGGGATTGGGTAAAGAAACAAACAAGGTCAGAGCCTGTCCTTATAGGGTTCATGCTTCTGCAAGGGAAGGGAAATGCTCCCTACCCCTGTGGTTCGTTAGCTGAGTCCACACAGTAAGCCAGCCGAGGACAGGGAAAGCCAGAGAATGGGTCAGTGTGTAAGCATATGGCACACCTGGGGCATCACAGGGAGGGAAATGACTGTTCCAAACCCAGTGAAATTTAAATACCTCCATACACCCATTGCTGGGCGAGCAGAGAGACAAATGCAGACTCTAGAAAATGAGCTGGTGGTTTCTGAGCGAGCACAGAAGTACAGCTTCTGCGTTTGGATGCTGGTCATCCTGAGTGTGCACACATTCAGAAGAAACACCCCAAACTTTGTCTCTTTAGACTTTCAGAACAAAAAAACCTCCCTGACTGAACCAAAGACAGACCCTCCAAGAGTACAGATGTTACATGTCCCCTTTTGCATCTCACCCACCAAGGAAGATGAACTCACCCTAGGGATGGAGACAGGAGGCTGACTCCAGTCCAGATTGTCAATAGGCAATACATATTCAGACCTTGTCTCAGAAACAAAACCCAAACAAATAAAAACGTAATACCTAGGGTCTAGAGTATTTCAGGGGTTAACAGTGACTACTGCTCTTCTAGAGGATCTGAGTTCAGTTCCCAGCACCCACATGGGGCAGCTTACAGTTCCCTGTAATTCTAGTTCCAGGAATTCCAACGAACTCTTCATGTCTCAATGGGAACTGCACTCATGTGCACATACTCACACATAGACACACACATATACATAATTAAAAACTAGTTAAATATTTTTAAAGTAATACCTGGCATGAGTATTTTTTTATGTTCATTTAAATCAAACCAACATTTCCTGGTCTTCATCTAGGGCCTGCTTTTGTCATTTATCTCAATCTCTTTCTTCATGTGTCTTGTTCCAAGGCAAAGGTTAACTCAGCCTGGCTGTGTGTAACTTCACTGATATCCTCGTGATCTCGAATACTGCAAAGCCTTGGGAAGATGGTTCTAAACAGAACATCTTGAGTTAATCGAAGTGTGTTGTGAAATGTTTGCTGTGGTTCCCTAAATTACCAGTGTTGGCAGGGAACAGTAAATTTGCATGAACCACTACAAAAAAAATGCTGGTTCAGAGAGAAAATACATGTCAAGTTCCTATTGTGGGACTCAGCATGGAACACAGGTAAATGGCTCAAACCAGAAAAACAAGAGGTTGACACCTTCTCAAGGAGAACTGTAGGTCACACCTAAGCCAGAGCTTTTGCAAAACCTGTCCTCAATCTTCCTACCTACTTAAAGAATCCACCAGGAGAGAGCACAGTAAATCTGAGCAGAAAGGAGAGGCCCTGTGACCCACTGTCCCAGCTAAACTCAGGCTTCCGTGTCTCCATCAAGGTGTCAGCCATGTACATGAGCCATGTTGGACATTCTCGGTCAGTTAAGGCACAAATGCCTACTGTCCCCACCAACATGTCATGAAGCTGAGCCCAGGCTATCTGCGGACACCTCAGTGATCATCATCATACCCACTGAAGCTTGCTGACCTGGTCCCTAAGTGCCTATGTACATACATTGTACAGCCCAGAGGCCAGAAGGTCCCAGCTCAGGAAGTGATATTAAGTAAGTGTAGCTTTTTTATTTTTACTTTTTAACAAGACAGGGGTTGCTATCTAGCCCTGGTTAACCTTGAACTCATGGCAATCCTCCTGACTTAGCATCTCACCTCCTAGGATGACAGAGGTGAGCTGTCACTCCAGATTAAGTACTGCTGTGTTGGAGTTGGTCCTAGTGACTGCCTTAGTTAGGCTTTCTACTGCTGTGAGGAGACACAATGACCATGACAACTCTTATAAAGGAAAGCATTTAACTCAGGTAGCAGCTTACAGCTACAGAGGTTTAGTCCATTATCATCATGGTCGGAGCATGGCGGCTGGGAGTATGGGGGCATTCAAGCAGATGTGGTGCTGGAGAATTCTACATCTTCGATGCAAAGGTAACAGGAAGTGAACTGTCTCACTGGGTGTGGCTTGAGAATATATGAGACCTCAAAGTCCACCTCCACAGTGACACACTTCCTCCAAGCAGACCACACCTGCTCCGACAAGGCCATGCCTCCTAATAGTGCCACTGCCTTTAGGGCCATTTTCTTTAAACCACCACAATGCTATACATAAGAAACACACAGATTTTTTTCTAACTATATTAACTTGGACTGTAAGGAGTGGGATCATTTTAAAAATCTTTTTTATGTTTACATTTTTATTAATCTTTTATCTTTTTTTCATTTTAAAGGTTTTTTAGAGTTATTTTATTTTCTGTGTATGAGGGTATGCTTCCATGTATGTATTTGCAACATATGTGTGGTACTTAGGGAGGTCAGAAAATCCTCTGTAAGGACAACGGATGCTCTGGAACCATCTCTCCGAACTCTACAATTTTACTTTATTTTAATTTACATGAATGAGTGTTTTGCCTGCACTTGCATGACTGGTACCCACAGAGGCCAAAAGGGTGTCATATCTCCTGGAACTGGAGTTCCAGTCAGATGTAAGCTACCATGTGGGTGCTAGGAATGGAACCAAGGTCCTCTGTAAGAAGGAAGATCCAAAGCCTAGAATCAAGAACCAGCTAGAGCCACCACAGAAGGGGGGCCAGAACTTGAACCAATGTGCATTTCTGTACCAAGAACTGAACTTAGGGATTTCCAGAATCACTGTGGACACATGAAGACTCCACCTTCATGCCCTTTTTCTTAATCCTCTGATTTTATTTATTTATTTAATTTGTTTGTGTATATATGCAGGTGTGCACAGCATACAGACTGAGAATGTAGCTCACTTGGTAGAGTGCTTGTTTGGCATGAATAAAGCCCTAGGTTCAAGTCTCAACACTACATAAACCTTTAAAAAAAAAAACAGAGTCTCACACATGCCAGGCTGTCTTAGCACTGGTCCACCACCCTCACCTGCTCTGCCATGTTGAATGACAGCAGACATCATGAGCGTTACGCAGTGGTATTGTCAGCACCTGGGGTTCAGGCTTAGCTTTCCACTGGACACCCTCAACAGTCTAGGGAATTCCCCTGAACCTTTTAGGGTCCTTAACTCAGGCCAAACAGGGGTCGGTGGCTTCTACAACATAGAAAGATTTTCAGGACTAACCAGTTTCTGAAGTAGAGTTGAGGTTAAATATAGATGTACTACAGGATGCTGTAGATCAGCAGGCAAAGGCACTTGCTGCCAAGTCTGATGACCAGAGTTCAATCCACAGGACCTACGTGGCGGAAAGAGAGAATGGACTCCTGAAAGTTGCTCTCTGATCTTCTATGTATGCCTTTGCCCATCTGCACATACACAAGCAACAAATAAATATAGTGAAAAATTAATTGACATAGGCTTAAGCATAAAGGTTACGAGAAAGCGGTGATCAGAAAGAAACACAAAATGAGCTGAAAAGCTTGGATGTGGGCTTCACAGAGACGAGTCTCTGAGCGCAAGATATATTGAACGTAGGTGCGGCTCCGGATGTCTGCTCGTTGTTCTTATAATAGTTACATATAGGAATTTCATGGGTTTGAAGTTTCTGAATTCAAAGGGTTGTTAAGAAACCTAGACTAGTCAGGCGGTGGTGGTGCATGCCTTTAATCCCAGCACTCAGGAGGCAGAAGCAGCTGGATCTCCATGAGTTCAAGGCCAGCCTGGTCTACAAGAGCTAGTTCCAAGACAGGACTGTTACACAGAGAAACCCTGTTTTGAAAAACCAAAAAAAGGAAGGAAAGAAAGCAGAAAAGAAATCTAGACTAGCTGGGTAGTGGTGGTGCACACCTTTAAACCCAGCATTCAGGAGGCAGAGGCAGATGAATCCCTGAGTTCCAGGCCAGCCTGGTCTATAAAGCAAGTTCCAAGACCAAGAAGACAGTCAGGACCGCACAGAGAAACCACAAAAGAAAGGAAGGAAG
>LOJH01065714.1:0-15778 GCA_001685095.1 Ellobius talpinus | reverse complement strand
GCACTGCTTATAAGCAGTGGAGGACAAAGGCCACGACATATCTGTGACTGATTGGTCAAGGTCTCTCTAGAGCATACGGGTCAGCATATGATTTGCGGCTGGAGCGCGCCATATGTGATGACGAATGACACATGATACGCCCAATGCGCCACTCGGGATGATGCATGAAGAAGGCTAATTGCTACGTGGTGACAGCGGCGCCCTACAACCCACCTCTGCGATGAACGTGCAAACAGGTGTCCCTGAAACCATGTGACAGAAACACAAGGTTCAGACAGAATCAAGTGACCTATGACAGGCAGAGGTGAGCCTGAGTTTTCATGCCACACCATGCACATAACATTAGTGACAACAGAAGCAGCTGCAACCAGCCCCTGCCATGCTCA
The DNA here is from genome assembly GCA_001685095.1 of Ellobius talpinus. Lineage (NCBI taxonomy): Eukaryota > Metazoa > Chordata > Mammalia > Rodentia > Cricetidae > Ellobius > Ellobius talpinus. The sequence goes on along the minus strand of LOJH01065714.1, from coordinate 15,392 downwards.
CGGGCAACCTACTCAATGCTCTATCTATGGTCATCACAACAGGCTGCAACCAAAGGCCATGGGCCTCACCCTGGACCACATCAGGGACAGATTTAGCTCTCTAAATAGTGCAGTAGGTGTTTGTTTATTCTAAGAAAGAAAACCTGAAATCATTGTGCAAGGAACATAACCTATTGATCCAAACAGGAGAGGAGATGGTGGCTCCATGGTGAAAATGGAGACAGGTGAGGGCGGCTGTCTCCAGGATTCCTCCACTTCATTAGCAATGGATTCTCAGTTAATGACATAAATGTATTATTAGAGGAGTCTAAAACTATTCCTTCCAATCTACTAGTGTGCAAATATGCATGTGCATACATATGCAAATATGTACGTGTATAATATGCCAATACATATGTGTGCACATATGCAAATACATATGTGTATGCATATGCAAATATGAATGTGTATGCATATGCAAATAAGTGGGTGTGCCCTTGTCACAATACATGTGTGGAATACAGAGGATGCCTTCCTGAGTCTGTTCTCTTCTTTCACCCTGTGGGTCATGGAAATTGAATTCAGATAATCAAGACTGGTGGCTAGAACCTGTATATGAGAGCCATCTCACTGACCTGTTTTCAAGTCCTGACCTAGAAGGCCACTGATGTGCACTATAGTGATGGGGAGATGGAAGAGAGGAAAGAGGGAAGGGATGAGGGAGAAAACAAACTGTGCCTTGGATGACCACCAGCAGACAGCACTCTGGACACCATGACTGAACTCAGCTAACACGCTGGGCTCATTTCTTCACAGGCACTGCTCCGACAAGTCTTTAAGAATGCAGTCAGCCCTGTCCCCAAAGACTCCTCCTTCCACTGCTACCCCCATGCTCCACAGGCCTGTTGGGAAGCAAATGTGGATTAATAGCAGGAGAGCCTTCCAGCAGGCTCCACCCTGGAGGACCACAGATGATGAACAGCTCACAGCCGTTCTCTCACTGAGGAACACTGGGCTCAGGCTTCCAGACCGCATGCAGCACAGAATCTCACAGAGGAGACCATTCCCAGCCACGAGCTTCCTTGTGTGCTGCTACCAGAGCTCTCCATCACTGCCTGCTTAAGGAAACATTAAACGGATGTCACACAGGCTGCTGCCTGACATTTCCATTCCCTGTGGAGCTGTGTGCACCAGCTGAAGCCTTGGAGATGCGTGGTGATTATGTGGGCTACCTGTGCCCCTGGTATCCAAAACCCCTCCCTGGGGACCAGATGTCCTCAGGCAGCAGCCGTGACAAAAGGGGATGGGTAGAGTAGTTATCCAACCTCTGCTGACTGTGGAGGTGGGAGGACACATGTACCAGGGTCCAGGACACAATGTCTTCCATCACTGTATCCCAGCCTTCAAAACTGCCAAACACTTCTCACTTGAGGCAAGGTCAGCGTGAGGGGCAGATCCCCAACTGCAGTGAAATATGGCTGTTTCTAAACCCTGGTTCACCATACACATTGGCTTTGTGACTTTGAGTACATGGTTTGGTTTTACCGACCCTTGGTTTCCTTTTGTTAGAGCAGGAAAAATAAGTCAGGTAGTGGTGGCGGACGCCTTTAATCCCAGCACTCAGGAGACAGAGGCAGATGGATCTCTGAATTTGAGGTCAGACTGGTTCTCAGAGTTCAGTTCCAGGACAGCCAGGGCCACACAGAGAAACCCTGTCTAGAAAAACAGAAACAAAACAAGCAGCTAACTCCAAAGGCTGTTCATCGGCATGATGCAGGCATATTATTAAAACCACTTAAACTAAATTGAACAATTTAAGATTGAATTGGCCTTTTATTTTTCTCTTTCTGTTTTAAATGGGTATATAAAGTCTATTGTTCTTTGTCTCAGGAATTCCATCTCCTCAGAAAGTAAAGGAAGCAGATAGCAAAGGTTCTTGCTTATGGAAACACTAGTGTCCATTTAAAATGAATGCCAGACAGGAGCTAAGCTGGTGTTAAAGAATCTCATCTATTATAACAACATTGAAGGCCCAAGTGAGGAGACGTTGACACACGCAGATTAAAAAGTCTCAATACCATCATGTTATGACGATATCAGTTCTTCCACAAATCTATAAATTTAATGTAACTCCATGACATCTTAGAATTTCTCCAGCCAGTTACAAAGTCATGTATAAGAGCCAAGAGTCGAAAAGGACCAATATGTTCTTGAAGACCAATGAAGGTGCACAAACTAAGGGCTGTGTGACGTGGACAGAGAGCAAGACACCAGGGTGATACGGGAGAGGCTTGGGTGGTGACAGAGATGTCATTATGTAATGTTGAGACAATTAATGGTAATATTAAAATAAATGTAATAAGGCCCCTCCTTAATGGGACATCAGTTAAAGATGTCTACATATGTGCATGGTGTCTATGGAGGTACAGACATGTGTGCTTAGAAACATATGTGCATGTGTGTCTCTAAGTGACCTGTGATAAAGGGAGGGCCCTATCATAGCTTTTCAAAAATACAGTCATAAATTGTTCCAACACTGTTGATGCTTTCTCAGTAATCCAAAGACATCTCTGTCATTTGCCAAGTTCATTTATGGACCCTCTGTTGGGTCTCCTTGTCCGTGTCAGAACCGCACTGCCAATATGTATTTGCACACACAAACACACAAACATATCATGAACGCTCTTCCTTTTTGAGATAGGGTCTCCATCTCTCTCCTAGACTGCTGACCTGGAAGCCACTATGGAGCATAGACTGGCTTCAAACTCATGGCAATTCTTCTATCTCAGTCTCTCAAATGCTAGGATTACAGTCATGAGTCACCACACCCAAAAGAAAACAATTTTCTAATAAACACAAAATTATCTATAGGCAATAGGTCAATAATTTGACAACCAAAACTTAATTCTTAAAAGAAGTTTTTAAAGTAAAAAACATTATCAACGGGGCAGAGACATACGATATATAGTCAGCACTGAGTAAGCAGGCAGAACGTTGGAGAATGTCTATAAATCAAATAAGAAGAAAAAACAACCCAAAAGCAAAATGAGTAAAAACCAAGAAGAGAAAATTCACAAAGGATGATTAAAAAATACCATAAACAACAGAAACCTTCTCAGCCTAAATAATTTGCCATGAATGTAAAACAAAGCATAGAGTTTAATTGCATATGCACCCATTAGTTGAGGTCTTGGAACATAAAACCACATGTTCATGAAGGTGTGGAAAGGGGTTCGCACACTGCATTTACATTATTAACAATGTTATTCTATTTTAGAAAATAATTTGGCATTGTGTGGTAACTGATTTTGTTTTTTCTGTATTTTCAGTTTTTACAGTTAACATAAGTCTTTAGGTTTTGTTATGGGATTTTCATGCACATGAACCCATCACTGTATTTTGTTCATATCAAGAAAGATAAAAAAAAACAAACTGTGTATCAGGACAGGAGAGATTGCTCAGCAGTTACAAGCACTAGCTGCTATTGTAGAGGGATCAAGTCCTAGTAACCATGTAGCAACTCACAACTGTCTGTAACTCGAGTCCCAGAGGAAACCAACACCCTCTTCTGGCCCCTTTGGATGATGCACTCATATGGTACACAAATGTACATTTAGACAAAACACCCATGCACATAAAATAATAAAATAAAAAGCAGAGTTTGCACAACCTCACAGCAGTATAATTCTTAAACATATTATGTGCTTGGGGTTGGAGAGATGGCTCAGCAGTCAAGAGTACTGGCTGCTCTTCCTGAAGACTTGAGTTCAACTCTTGGCAGAAATAGGGCTGCTCATGGTTGTCTGCCACTTCAGTTCCAGGGAACCCAGTGCCCTTTTCTGGCTTCTGTATGCACAGGTGTACAGATGTGTATTCAGTCAAAACACCTATGCATATAATATAAAATTTAAAAATTAAAACAAATACTTAAATTTTATGGCTCCTCTTCCATGCAGACTGCAGAGTTATAAGAGCTATTTGGCAGACGTTCTCATATTCATCCCTTCAACAGTAAACAGATAAACCAACTCCAGGTAACTCATATATGGACTATGACATCACACTAAAAATGAATAAACACACTAATATATTTATGTGTACACATCTCACAAGCCAGGAAGTATGAAGAATGCCAGTTGCAGATGGATGACAGAAATGACGAATCAATACAACATTTAAAATTGTAGGTGCGTTTCCACAGGGCTGAAGTTGGAGGTACTGCAGCTACAGTCCGTGAGGTGGTTGTGTCTGGACGCCGCAGGGCCTCGGTGGCCAGAACATCTCCATGCCTAAAGGACTGAAAGGAAAAATTGTAGGTCGAGAAAAAAAAGTCATCCATCTGTACAGTAGGAAAGCATCCCAGATTACAAGAGAGTCTCACAAGCAAGACAGGAAGGAAAGATTGAAGAATGAGAGAGAGGGCCTTGCGTCTCAACCTTATTGGTGACAAACTTCGGTGGTTTCACAGTCATCTGGATACAAAAAAACCAAGATATTCAAAGAAGGATGACTGTGAATTAATTGAAAGGTATTTGAGTTGATTCAGCAGTGAGCTGGAGCAGATTGAGCTGCATAACAGCGTCACCTCTCCCGGGAGACGGTCATCAAGCAGACGATGGAGCCGGAACAGCGGCAGTATGACAGCTATGGGTTTGAGATCCCAGACATTTTAGACACTAATAATCTGCAGACTTTTCGGGAATGGGATTTTGATCTGAAGAAATTGCCAAACATCAAAATGAGGAAACTTTGTGCTAATGATGCAATTCCTAAGAAGCGCAAACAGAAACCCATTTTAAATATAGACAAAGATTTAGGGGAATTAGATCTAACTGGGGACCCTCGGGACTCTGAAGATGGGAAATTGGAACCAACAAGTAAAGCAAGTGAGTCGGATGAAGAAATGACCCCAGTGCCTGCCTGCCCTTAGTGAAATCCCTTGAGACCCTCCTGTCCTGCTCATTGGTTATGCTGCATAANAAACCCATTTTAAATATAGACAAAGATTTAGGGGAATTAGATCTAACTGGGGACCCTCGGGACTCTGAAGATGGGAAATTGGAACCAACAAGTAAAGCAAGTGAGTCGGATGAAGAAATGACCCCAGTGCCTGCCTGCCCTTAGTGAAATCCCTTGAGACCCTCCTGTCCTGCTCATTGGTTATGCTGCATAATCATGGGGGTGGGGCTGCTGAGATGGCTCAGCAGGGGCCGTGCTGCCAAGCCTGACTCCAAGAGTTTGAGACCCAGAATCCATGGGTTGAAAGAACAGATGCTGTAAGTTTTCATCTAACTCCACATGCACACCATGGCATGTGTGTGTGCGCACACAAATAAATTTTTAGTGATTATTTATAAAAAAATAAATAAAATTGTACGGTTTGGGGAAGAACCTCCTACTGTTATTCTGATAAGGCAGGATAGCAATAAAAGTATTCTCAATGGCATACTGCTCTACTTGTGGATCAATGCACAACTTATCCATCATGAGAGAAGTTTCTTCTTACAGTAGAGAGGAATTAGCAGAGACCCACAACTGGACCATGTACAGAGAGTGCGAGACTGTGGGGCACTCAGTACTAAATGGGATGTCTTCATCAACCCTGCCCCAGGACACAAGGATCTATGGGAAAGACAATACAGAAATATAATATGTTAAGAGTCGGAAGGAGCAGGCAACTCCAAAGGAACATCGTCTTCCAGACACAACAGGACGAATATGCACGTGAACTCACAGAGACTGTGGCAGCACACCCAAGACTACAGGTGAAAGCCGTCCGTGACTCATCACTGAGATGGGAGAGGACACATAGGTGACCATCCCTAATCAAAAAGCCCTTCGCAATTGATAGCTGCTAGCAAAAGGAAAAACCAGTTTTCTCCAATGAGGCGTCATTGGGGATATCAACCACACTCCAGGGCAGGGGCCACGGCTAGGAGGAGTTGGCCAATACAAAACAAACTCCATGTCTGTTTGTGGGGTTTCATCGGGCATATCAATCACATTCCAGGGCAGGTCCCATGGCCAGGAGCAGTAGGCTAACATAAAACAAACCCCACGCTTTTTTGTGGACTTTGTTTTGGCTTCCATGTTTTGTGTCTTGCTTTTAACAAAGACAAGCAGAGAGACAGAGAAAGAACATGAATTTGGGGTGGGTAGGGAAATGGGGAGTGGGGTCTGGGTAGAGTTGGGGGAGGAGAAAAAGCATGATAAAAATGTATGAAAAGTTTTAAACAAAAAATCTAACATTATTCAGTTACAGAATTCATAGGTATTAGGGTAAAATTATGTCAAAAGGCAAGATATAGACAAGCGCACACACACACACACACACACACACACACAAACCCTACTCCTGACAACGAACAGAGAAAGCATAGCTAGAGGCCCTATTTCCAATAGAAATGGCCAAACTTTTTCTTGAGCTAGTGGTAGCACCAAAGGTTTGGATATTTTTCACATAAGTTGTATGTTATATATGTTCTTCTATATATGTAAAATTTTCAGATTTTTTTTAATTAATAAACTTCATTATTTAAAAAACTTGCAAATAAATAAAAACATCATACATCATTACAATATTAACCAGAGCCAATGTAATGAACTCATGTACAGTTAGAATTGGTATTTGAAATGGAAGCTGTGATGCTTCACACTGAATTTTACACTTTCAATATTAAATATAATCAATGCACTTATTCACCACCCAAAACAAAACAAAAATTTATGACAGAATTGGAACTAAAGAAACAATTAGTTTTGCACTCTTCCGTAAGAAGCAGATCTTAAAGATAATTCTGACTGGCTTCTCTGAATAATGAAGGAAGCAGATCTTAGAAGTGGTTCCATGGGAGTTGGTCTCTATTGTTTGGGAGGATATGACATAAAAGTCTAACGGCTGGAAAGGCCATCTATATCCCCCCCCCCGAGTAAAGAGGTTTCAGTGCCATGAAACAACCATCAACAACCATGGAGGAAGGCTGAAACTGTAGAGACATTGGATGCAGCCAATGTCAAGCTCCCATTCACTCCCGTACTCAGATAATCTCTTCACCATCTCAAATGCATAAATGTTGAAAGCAAATTATTTAGCGACAGAGAAAGTCATTAATTAAGAAGAAAATTCAGAGGCTGGAGAGGTGGCTCAGAGGTTAAGAACACTGACTGCTCTTCCAGATGCCCTGAGTTCAATTCCCAGCAACCACATGGTGGCTCACAACCATCTATAATGANAATAAATAAATAAATAAATAAATAAATAAATAAATAAATAAATAAGTCTTTAAAGAGTGAGAGAGGAAAGCTCAAGAGTAAAACTGAGCACCAGGCATATAAAAAACAAAAGCAGAAAAACATTTTTATGGTAAAAATCAAGAATGGGAAAATATATGCAAGTGTTATCCATAAAGCATCCTAAGGCAGGACATCAGGATGGATCAGGGCATGGAGGTGATTAGGGATAAATGAGCAATGACTACAAATTTGTACATTGCTATCATGGGGGGCAGTGTCCCACAAAAGACTGGAGTTGACACGCTTGATCACCTGGTCCCTCCTCTACATAAAGGAAGGAGCTCGGTCCTGCCCCAACTTGATGTGCCATGCTTTGTAGAAGCCCATGGGAGGCCTGTTCCTTTCTAAATGGAGGTGGAGGAGGAGTGGATGGGAGGAGGGTAGATGGGAATGGGGAGGGGACAGGAGTGCTTGCAGGAAGACTTCAGTTAGATGCCTAGGAACCACTTTTAAAAGTTGGCTGTATTGTAACACCAGGGCTGGGAAGGTGGGACCCTGTACATCACTAAGGTTTACAGTCCAGCCAGCCTTGTTGACTCATGGAGCATCAAGTGAGAGACATAAAAACTGAGGTGGATGACACCCAGAAAAAGAAACAGCCCCTCTTGAGCTCTGGCTTTTATAGGTATATACGCACATGTATACACAGGTATGCACACACATCTGCACTCACAAACACAGACACACACACAGCGCTGTTTTGAGCTCCTGCAAATCTGCACAAATAGATGCAAGATACCAATCGGTGGCACAGAAAAAACCTCTACCAAATAATTTTCCAAACTCAGTCACCTCTATGGAGAAAACTTTCATGAACACACAGGCTAAGCCACAACCTGCCACACCCTGTTCTTCTGATTCAGATTGCATCTTAGTATACTGAAGCTATGCAATGAATCTTTCCCTGGATGCCTCTGAACACGGAACATTCTAGAAAGGAACACCTATCACAAGCTGAGACGTGAGGGCTGTCCTCAACAAGTGTGGAAAAGCAGTCTCCATGCAGCGTAATGGGTCCTGAGAGAGGCCACCACCCCATCCCCTACTCCACACTATAAAGGTATAGACTCTACTGCTGTGGCCTCAGAGAGGGAGAGTTTCCGTGAAGTAATGGCCTTCTGCCGTGTCTTCGTCACCCCAAGATGAAGTCTGACATTCCCTGAACTCGAGTGCTTCTGTTATCACAGTAGCAAACAGTGGGTGAACTGCTTTACCAGAAACTCCAATCACAGGAGTTTGCCAGACAATGCTCCCAAAGTGCCCCGGAAGAGGGGCCTCCCCCCCAGCATCCCTTTAAAACACCTGTGTTTGCATTAACCGTTTCCTCCGAAGATTGGAAATCAGCTGGAGAGGGCTGAGGCTCGGTTTTTCAACATAATGTCAGAATAATATGAAAAGGAAATAAGTTCATACGAGAGACTGGCTGGCATTCTCCGACTGATTGAAGAGGCTTGGGCTGCAGAAATGGCGCTCTCTCATGGCCCACTCAAGGCTGTGAATTGCTGACGTGTAGATTCCTGATGGGGAATGATGAGACCTGGGAGAGAAGGCTGAGCAGAGGTGATGCTGACGCAGGGCAAACTGAACCACTGGAGTGCCTAGAAACAGGGGGAGTTTGGGGGTAACCCAGGGAAGACTGCCCGGCTGCTCGGTCCACCTTACAGACAGATTTCACAGGGAAGCACTCAAGTCCTTGGCATGGAAATCTGCCTGTAAGTAGGTAAATTGGAATTTTTTAATTTTAAAATTTCTAGATGAATTAGAATAAATTCAGAGCTTAATATTAGGATATAAAACTTGTTAACATAAGTGTGCACACACATACACACATGTGCACACACACACATGCATGCACACGCAGATGGTACTTGTACATATATATGGACGTAATCTATTTGTTTGAAGGTTTCCATTACTCAGAGATAACAGCTGAGCCATACTCCCTGAGTTGGCTTCATTTTCCAGTAATCAGACAATATTAAATTATGGGCTATGCCTACTTTGGATGTTGGGATTTATAACTGGCCTTTTGCCTACTTTTAACTTTTATGCAAACTCCAAGATTTCTGTGATAAATTGGGCTCGTACCTCTGGGACATATAACAGACTGTCACTGCACAAATCAGAGAGGAAATAGCCAGAGGCTTAGCAACAAACTTCCAAAGTGTCTACAGGACAAGGGTGGCAAGGGGTATGTGCAGATGCCTGGGGACAAACCGCTGGGCACATCATCCCAACGGAAGTACAACGAAATTTGCTGACGCGCATTGAGATTGGATATTTAGACCATTTCCCATCCTTCTCCAAGATGTAGGTTTTGCTCAGATCTTAACATATCATGTTTCAGATTGCCCCCATATTTAATAAATAGCTCAATATCAATATCCCCAGGCTCCTAAGAATGTTTCAATATTGTCTTTCACATCAATATGGCATCTGAAGTTTGTCCCAGGAGTTCATAATAATGTGATGATCTTGCTAGCTGTGAGTACTAAAAATATATTTAACCTTGACTATTTCTTTTCTGTTTTGTTTCTCATGGAGTTGGGGATCTACCACCAAACTACACTCCCAAGACATTAACTTTCATTAATCTGACAATAAAAAGAAGCTGCCAATTCTGTTTGATTTTTGCTTCCTTTTATTACTAGGATGGTTTCACTTTTCCTGGCACATTATTGCTATATTTGTATTTATGGTTTGAGGTTTTATTTCTCTCAACTCCATATTCGATTGATACTTTGGGAGATTGCTTCCATATGTATTATGTACACGTACATAGTACATGTCTACTGCATATATATGTATTCTCTATGTGTGTTACACATGTTACATACATGTGCACACGTCATTAAGGTCACTAAGCTTTCGTCCAATATTTATTAGAAATACTGTTCTGACACGTGAGTTAATTTTGCATATAGCAAATGTTACCTGAAAATTTCCCTATTTATTCTTTGCTTTAAACTTTCAAAGTTCTTTCCTGATCTGAGATCAAATAAATATTCACTAAATTTCCTTTGAGCCTTTTTTTATGACTATTTCCAGTGAAATTCTAATCCGCGTAGACTTTTATTTTTGTCAGTGATATGAGATAGAAATAAAGCTTGATGTTTCCCCAGATAGCTAATTTTCTCAACGTTCTTTTTTCTGGCACTATCTTAGTTATCTAATATATTAAATTATTCCATAGACCAGGTTCTATTTCTTTATGAGGAGAGGAGAATGTCATCTTTGAGTTCAGAAACACAGTGAAAGTCTCGTCACTGAATGGACCACAAAGAGAAGACTGTGGACAGTTCTAAGTGCTCCTCGTCCCCTCAGACACACCATCATCATGCTTCGTGGAGGACTGACCCAACCATCCAAGGGCGTAAAGCAAAACAACAGCCCTTGGTTGTTCCCAGTTCCTATATGCTTCTCTGTTAGTCTTCCTTAGTGACACGGCAGACTAGTAAGGAGGTTCCATAATTCTCCAGGGCAGAGACAGCATGCCAGCCAACCCCGAGAGTGGTCTGTAGAGTGTCTGGGACAGCTGAGGCTCAGAAAATTAAGGTGATGATATCTGACAGAGATGAAGAGCAACAGAATGGATGCCTACGCTGCCCTAGTGTTGGTGTGGGGAGAACCTTCCACTTGCTGGTATTCAGTGATGCTAAGGCGGGACAGTTATTTGTGGTTCAAGTGCAGACAGGGAAAGGAAAGAACACTAGTTACAATCGAGGAGGCCTGGTGCTCTCATCCTGTTGACTTGAACAACCCTGATGAAGTCAGTGAGCTTCATGGTGGGTTCTTGAGCCTCTCACGTTTAAAACCAATGAGACATGACTATTCAAGGATACAGTTTGGAGGTTCTCAAACCAACTGCATCGTTAGTTTGGCTTATGCTGTACTTTAATTTTTCAATGGAACAGGGCCTTGTACACCATCCCTTACTGTAGCCATAGCCATTAGTTAGTGTCAGGGCGCCAGAGTGAGTCAAGTGACTTCCAAGCCCCCTCAACTTAGCTGCTATAGCTAGCATCTAACTGGAACGACATTACCACTACTTTCAAAATTTACCCCAAATTGGCACACCCACCACTTCCACCCTGCTCCAAATGCCCCGAGGCCTCCTGTAGTGGGATTTTTAGTGGATCACTGGTCTTCTACCCTGCCATCCTGCAGCCTTTCCCAGTAGACACAGCAGAGAGGTGTTTTTAAAGTCACACATAAAGCTGTCACACCGTGTCACTTCAGAGATAACTTGCTCTGACCTCCCATTTTAAACTGCGGTACCCTTCCCCCCCACACACATATACACACACACAGTTCCATTTCCACATAGAACTGTCCTGTTCACACACGTGGGGGCGCACTCTGTTGCCTCATTTTGTTGAATTCTGGTTGGAGGGAAAAGTGTAAAATCTCACAGGACAGGCCTTTCTGCCAAGTTCCTTTGTTACAAAGGCTTGGAATCCAGCCTGGCAGACTATACACCCAATTAAAAAAAAAAAAGAGGAACTATGAATTCACGAATCACTGGTATCTCTGTCTACAGTAACTTCTTTTCTGGTTCTCAGAACTTAAATCACTAAAACATGTCGCATTTCAAAGGGACATGGGACATTCTTCCTCCAACTGCCCTGGAAGACACAGAGGGTCAGTCTCTAACACAAATGCAGTAGACAGGCCCCAATGTAAACTTAGCAGCAGTCTCAAAAAGCAAGTCAGAGACCATGAGCCAGGCTGTGTTCTGTAAGACCTCCAGCCCATGGTTCCATCCCCAAGCCCAGGTCAGAGACCATGAGCCAGGCTGTGTTCTGTAAGACCTCCAGTCCATGGTTCCATCCCCAAGCCCAGGTCAGAGACCATGAGCCAGGCTGTGTTCTATAAGACCTTCACCCATGGAGCCATTCCTGAGCCTCTTTGCTAAATCCAGCCCCTCCAGCAAGTTCCTTCATTTCTCAAGAGTAACACAGTTGTTCTCAAAGAGAAGGAAAGGTTAAACTATGCAAACCCAGAACTGCTCACAACAGGTTTTCAATGAATCCCTTTCAAGAGTGGAACCGTGCCAAGTCTCACTGAGACTGGACATTCTCAGCTCTACCTGAGGCCTGGGTCATCTTTATTCCCCACCCCATATACCCAACTCCCAACCTGGTATCAACTGTCCTTTCAGTGGCCCAATTCATAAAATAAAGGGATAGAGATAGGAGGGCCCAGTATAAGGTTGCTACTTTGCATTTTGTTTAATAAACATACCCAACGGCAGGATTTATCACACAGGAAAAATAATACAGGTACATAATCTCAAAACTAATTTTAATTTCATAAAATTCTAGGTTCTTTGTATGTCAGAGATATTTACTCAGGAGCAATTCCTCAAGGAGTATTGATGGTAAAATCCCTCAAACGTCTCATCTAGAAGGATCCAGTCTCAGTGTGAGGCTTCTTGGAGAACACAGATTTCAGTCTAGAGGGACAGAAAAGGAGAGCATGTTCCCTTTGTGTCGGCCACAAGCACATTCTGGTCCCTCCTCCAGAGTCTGGGATGGAAGGAGACTCACTAGCCAGGCCTTCTAGACTGTTCTAGACACACTCCAGGATTCTAGAGTGTCTGCACTGTAGTTGGGCCCCCATCAGGCATCTTTAGAGAAGGAAGCAGTGGGGTTTTTAACTTGTAAAACCTTTCACAGATTCTGCTGATCACAAGTGGCCCCTGGCAAGTGACAATATATGGAGCCATGTAGGACAGCTACTCGGTAAGTGGGTGGCTGCCATAGAAAGCCTGAAATCAGGAGGTGGTAGTACTGCCACAGAGGTCCGGATATGACGTCAGGGTCAGCCTGGGGGGGGGGACACCAGGAAGGATGCAGTGCTGGAGAGATGTTAGGTTAACAATGTGCTGGCCTTACAAACACGATCAACCGAGTCCCAAGTCCCATCCCAGAGACCGGGCGGTGGAAGACTGGAAAGGACAATGCCATGGTGTCAAGACAAAAGGTGAAGGGACAGGAACTATGTTATTCCATCCAGTAACACCAGAATGTGTAGCCAATCTAGTTTGCTTCCTGGGGTGACTTTTCCCTTTTCTGTGACAGATGCAGCTTAAGGAAGGGGCTTGTTTGGGCTTGTGGTTTAAGAGGAGAAGCCATATGGTGGAGGGCGGGGCAGAGTCTGTGGAGGTCGAAGGGGGCGTGAGGCTGGGATTCAAGGAACATGGGGTTTCTCATCTCCGTTTCTCCTCTTTAGTCCATGGGACAATGCCACCCACATTAGGGGTGGGTCCTCCCACTCGAAAACCTCCACAGACACTATCAGGGGCATCGCAAGATCAAGTTGAAATGAAGATTAATCATCACACTTCCAAAATTATTTATTTTAGCTGTCATCCAACTGCCATGGGAACACTGAGCTAGTTAAAAAAGGAAGGCTGGAGAGCAGTGTCCAGGGACCTCGGCATTGAGACTCTGCAGTCCAGTCTCTCTCTCTTTAAGATCACTCACACATGGTTGGCTCCAGACTCCAGTTGTTTCTTGAGGTTAGTAAGAAAGGCAGGCTAATAGCCAGGCTCAGAAGGGAAAGGGTCCCTCTCATTGTGACATCTGTCCCCCGCATGCTACAGCCCAGTGCAGGGATGGCTTTCCCTAGCTCTCTCCTAAATCTGCATCAAGTGTCATTAAGACAAATTCTAGCCGGCACTCAAACAATGCCACCTTTATTTCTACATGTCTCTGCGGTGGCCTGGGTGAAATTAACGGCCAAATCCATTTGACAAAACAAATCTTGAATTAACAAACAGCCCTGCTGCCACTCCATGGTTTATAGAAGGAAAAAGGACAGAGTTTGTGCATTTGCTCAGTTCAATAGCTCATGGGTATCAAAATGAGGAACGCAGGGGTCTTCACATCAATAACGGAATTTTAAGCAGCCGTGGGGACAGGACTACAATTTTCTCTCCTGCATAAATGGAGATCTGAGAGTTCTGTGGGGAATAGACTCTTTCCAGACGAATCAATTAAAAAATTATAAAGCATTTTGGTTGCTCAGTCGGTGGACACGAGAACATCTCATCCTCCATCCTCTCTGAACCGCAGAAGGCAGACAGTGAATCTTTCTTCATGAGCTATTGACTTCACCTTCATCTCAAAGCAGCCGTGGCCATCACGGAGTCAGCTGGTGTTTCTGCCAGGACTCCTGTCTGGGGAGGACGTATACACAAGATTGGCTGCCTTTGATTCGCAAAGAGCTATCTTAAGTCTGGAGTCTCGGCTGCCAAGATTCACCTCATTTGCATCTTGCACAGGCAGCAAAGCCATTTCTTAGCTTCTGATCATTAGCCATTTTAGAGAGGTGACAGTTAAGACAGCAGTCACTACAGGTGTGAGCCACAATGCCTGCCCAGTTTATAAAGGAAAGAAGAAGACATATATCAAATGGAAAGATCCTGAAAATCAGGATCTTCGACCTCCGACCCATTTTTCTTTCAAAAATGAGACATCTATGTCACACCTTCTCCTCCTCAAGAGTCAGGGGTCTTTTTGGAAAAGGGGACAGAAAAAGTGCAAGAGCCAGAAGTGGTGGGTGACTACTAGGCTACAGCGTCTAGGGCCAAAGCAGGGATGCTCCTGTTGAAGGAGCAGTGTGTGCTGGGGTACAGAGCCTGGGGACCCCTCCAAAGCAAGTCCCTGTTAGTTCTCCATCTTCCTCCCTGCTCTGTTCACCACTGTGTAGCCCGCAGCTAAGAAACAGCTGGCCAGAGGGAAGGTACCCAAAGATGTTCCGGGATGGGTAAATGGTTCCTGAAATGCCCACTTCCCACGGCCACCTATGCACGCCTGATACAGTGATACCGACATTCTACCATGTCTCCCACAATATATACAGAATCCACATGGGCCTGAAGAATTCTCGAGACCCATTATCTGAGAACCGAAAGCACAAGATTTCCAGATGCCATCCTCAGCCTGACACACTGAAGATGGCGCAGAGCTCGCTAGACCTCCTTCACCAAAATCAAGGACAGGGTGAGGGATGAACCTAAGAATCGGTTCCCAGGGGACAGTAGAGCAGGTGACATCCATACAGATATGATGGAGGAGGGTCATCTGTCTATGTGTTACTTTCATTGGTTAATA
>LOJH01065712.1:0-10433 GCA_001685095.1 Ellobius talpinus | reverse complement strand
GAGGACCTTGGACTTCCCACAGGGCAGGGAACCCTGACTGCTCATTGGACTGGAACGGGAGGGGGAGGGGGGAGGAGGAGAAAAATGGGAGGATGGGAGGAGGTGGAAATTTTTAATAATAATAAAAAAATGGAAAAAAAATCTGAGAACACAGACACAGCCCTAATTCTCACTAATGCGTCTAAGTGTTTTGTGCTTTGCGAGTGATTTGGATGTATCTAAGGAAGTTGTTAGGAAGCAACCAGATGGCATCAGATCCCTGGAGTTCCAGGAAGTTGTGAGTCGTATGGTGAATTAGCTATTAAGATTAACTTGAACGGGGTGTGGTGGCACACACATTTCATCCTAGCATCCAGGAGGCAGAAGCAGGCAGATCTCTAATGTTGAGGGTAACCTTGTCTACATAGTGAGTTCCAGTCAACAGAGGCTATATAATAGAGTGAAGCCACCTCAAAAAAAACCCTGAAATATTAACTTGATCATTAAAATCATTTGTAACCTCCTTTTCGCTAAAGCCAAATTAGTCCATGTGTCATAGTAAGTGGGGATTCGATTCAAGCTTCATTAACCAGTCATAAATGTCTGAGTTGCCAGATAAAACTTCTTGCCTTACTTGTGGTCCTGTATAACATGTGCAGCACTTAAAGTCCTTCTGCTGTACTATGACTTCGTGAGGGCAGTGATCCTGCTGTCTGTTTGCTGTAATAGTCTCAAGCACTCATCATAGCTTCGTAAATTAGTGGTTATCCGCTTTGGAGATCTAACACTGAGGCTTTTCCTGATAACATTTTTCTAGTAAGAAAAAATAAGAGTATTCTTTAATTATGTCATTTTGAATATTTGACATCTTTGCCACTTATCTGTGTACTCCTGACTTACCATAAGAATTTTTTTCAGTGATTGGAGTATACACATTTTCTCACTAATGTGCATTTAACAATAACTTAAGATTCTCCACAGTACAATAGCCTCTAACTCTTTGTTGTAATGAAGCATCAGTTCTTTATGGTCAGCAAAAGATGTTGAAAGGGGTTCCATTTGCAAAAGTAACTTGTCAATGTTTTCTCTAAGAATCGTACCTTTTATTTGTCTAGTTATAACCGCTGGTTATGCCAAGCAAGATCTGAGGACCTGTCCGATATTGCTTCTCTGAAGGCCTTGTACCAAACAGGTGAGGTTAATGATCTTATTCTTGCTAATTGAGGGGTCTGACTCATTGTGCTGGAAAGACTCGGTTTCTCTCTGAACACAGTGTATTGTGCTGATGTCAATAGGTTTTGCACATCACGAGGATCTTAGACTTATTGTTAACCTGTAATATTTTCTTGGGGTCTCACATTGCCTGCTTCACCTTTTTCTGGGATGCTTTTTCTGTTAGAATTTTTCTGCTTCTAAAGAGTCCTAAGCATTTGTCAATACAACTCATAGCCCTCTCCTGGCCCCAATTCCTCTGCTGTGTTTTGTTCTAGGCATTACCTGTTAATTTTCAATCGAGAGCTTCTAGTATTTCTTGGGTCACTAATACTATTAAATGTTGTGAAGAGCTTAAACAAAATGGTTATTTAAAAAATAGGTATGGTAATTTAAAATAGTTAAACAATCTTAAAGTCAGAACTGTGGTCAAAATCTCATAAAGCTTTAAAATCAAGAAAGAAAAGTGTTTCCCTAACACTAAAAGAAATCTAATGATATAATTTTAGAAGCTTGTGCATCCCATTTCTTACTTTTGTATGTGCAGAATTCTTTTATGCAGTCAAATACATGTTATTTGATGGGACAAACACAGGTCTTGCACTAAGGTTTCTGGGTCCTGACTGCACCTCCTCTCTTAGGCGTGGATAACTGTGGCCGCACAGTGATGGTGGTAGTTGGAAGAAACATTCCTGTGACGCTGATAGATATGGACAAGGTAAGCCATGGCGGCTTCTTCTGCAAGTCAGGGAGATGGTGCAGGGAGAAGGTTCTCAAGCATGGGTGAGATGAATTGTGGATCTGGGGTGGAATAGCGTCTCCCGAGACTTGGTATGCATCATTTCTGGTAAGGTAGGGGTTGCTTGTCCTCTGTAGGAAAAACAGTTACCAGAAAGCTCTGATATTACTCCACAAATGCAGCTATTTTGTTTAGATATGGTGTAACTGGCAAGCTTTTGGTTAGAAGCATCCTGCGTTGTAAGCATACAATCAGACTTCAACTTCTTGGGAAAAGAAAAAAAAAGAAGAATTAACACTCGAGTATCTACTTAGAAAGAATAAATGAGAGATGTGCTTTGTACAAGATAGCAAGGTAGTGTAATTCTATCATCCCTTCATGTGGGGGCGGAGAACAGAAGTAGATGGTCCTAAAGGGAAATAAAAAAAATGTTAAATAAAAGGAAGTAATATTTTAAAAAAGCAATTCAAAATGTGATTTTTTTTTCATTCTGACAATTAGTGAGAACTTGTAAAGAGCTATTGTCACTAGAGGTGAATGAAAGTATAAAAGCTGTGTTCATCAACCCAGTGACTCTGTTCCTGAGATGTACTAAGAACACACTCGCTTGGGACAAGTGGTTGTGAATCCTATGAGTGCTGAAGGTGGAGTACTCACTGGAGGACAGTCAAACCGTGAGCTGAATAGAGCTCTTCAGGCAGCAGGCAGCACTAACTGAACTCAGTGCACTGTTACAAAAGAAAAGAGGCGTGAAGTGGGGGGGCAAGCCATGTTGGGGTGCCCAGAATGGGGGGAGAGTAGATATGATACACTGTTTACGTGAATGAAATTACCAAAGAATAGATAAGATATTCTATTAAAGCATTTATATACATATTTCCCCAGAGCATTAATTCCATTAGAAAGTAACTATGAAAAGCAAGTTATAGTTGAGCCATGTGTCTTAACCACAGAAAGCATAGCATATATAAAAAGGAGAAATCCATCTAATTTTAAAGTGAAACATAGTTATTTAGAAGCTGATCAGAATGTCTAAGCTCTCAGACTTTTGTCAGCAGTATTGGGGTGACTATGTGAAAGCAGTGAGCCAGTGTCCTACAGGGTCCTCCACAACAAAATGTTGTAACTTAGCTGTCCAGTAGCTGATGATGGTGTATGCACAAATGGAAACTATGATTCTAAGAGGCTGGGGATTTGGCTCAGAGTGCAGTGCTTGTCTAGTCTGCACAGGGCCCTGGGTTCCATCTCTAGCATGGGCAACGGGAGAGGGAGAGGCTGAGGTGAGTGTAGTAGAGAGGAGAGGTGTGTCCATAGAAGACTCTAATAGTTAGGTTAAAGGTGGAAGTAAGTGTTTCAAAATGGATTTGTTTGGGGCTGCAGAGATGGCTCAGGAATGGGTATGACTCTTTATAGACCTTGATTTGCAGCACCCTTGTTGGGTGGCCCTCAATTGCCTACAATTCCAGCTTCAGGGAATCTGATGCCTCTGTTCTGTGTGTCCCTGTGCACGTGGTGTGCACTTACAGATACACACACATGCAGTTTCAAATAAAATAGGTTTTTTTATTTTATTTCCTTATTTTGAGGAGAATTTGTCCCCCACAACTTTCTCTTTTTGGCTACTCCTGTACAGCAGTAGAATAACTTAGAGAATTTAAAGCCAAAAAGAGTCGCCTAATTTACCCAAGTATGAGATTAAAAAGTGGATTGAAAGGACAAAGAGGCAGTCTAATGAGAGGAAGAGTAGGATGATCAGGGGTAGGTCTATTCACAAAGAGGGAAAGGCTCACCTGGTAAGAATTACGTCCTAAGTTTCTGTTTGCACTCATCGGTGTTCTTAACACTCAATGTGTTCTTCACTCTTACCTTCAGTAGTAAGATTTATTCCAATAAGAATATAATCCTTAATTTGATTTTAGTATGTGCTCACATAGCATTCCTGATACTATGATATGTCATTTCATAGTAAAAAATGAGACTTATTATGAGGTTCAAACCAGGTAACATTTGCCAAGCAACTGTGTTCATAATGTCCTCCTCTGCCTGCTGTGCCTGCAGTTGGGTCCTAATCCACATTAATGCCAAGGACTCCCCTGAGGAGGAACTGGAAAACAGCCTGGTCGGTAATCCTTTTGGTTGATGTAGCTTAGCTTCCTCTTTGCAGTTGTTTACAGCCAAACCTCTGGGTCACTTCAGCCCTACTTGGGTTATATTTCTCACCTAGTTTTTAGTGTCTCTCTTAGATTTCTTAAAATAGAATACATCCCTAGCCAAACAGGTTCATATTAGATCATCCTCTTGAGTTCTAGAAATGTTGCTCAATGTGTTTTGCCATCCACCCACAAACTCCTCCACTTTCCTCATTCAGATAAGCATTAAAGGTGCTAAGTGAATGGGTTTCTATGGGGGCATGGAGGGAGATACTCTGTACACTATGTGCTCTACTCCTTGTCTGTGTCTGGTCGCCGTTGATGGGATGCAAAGAGAAACATCAAGAATTATGGATTCTATTAAAATCATAAGAAGTATTAAATCTCCATTCTAAATGTTTTGACATCATTGTCCTAGATAGGAGAAACCTGATCTTTGAGCCAAGAGCTCTTCCTGGTATTGAAGAGTCATTCCAAAGGCCAGAGGTTAATTACCCTCTTCCTTCATGTAGAACACCATAGAGAAGACCTGTGCCTTTGAGAACAACTAGTAAATGCTGGAACTCACTTTCTAAGAGAAGTGGTCCTTACCAATCTGTTCTTTCCATCTGCAATTACAGGTGTAGATAAGATTAATATAGGGGAGGGGTTTCCGCTCTCTCAGCCTCTGCGAAGTGAACCACTGTGAAAAATGGTCTTTATTCCTCTCTTCTAGGCTCTCTTATATTTTATCCATGTAATGGACCACATCGCTGTGAAGGAGTATGTATTGGTCTATTTTCACACACTGACCAGTGAATACAATCACCTAGACTCCGAATTCCTGAAGAAACTCTACGATGTCGTTGATGTCAAGTTAGTTATTTTTGGAAATTGTGAAGGGGGTATTGCTTCTTTATTTTTAACACTAAGCAATAGCAAACATTTGTAAAGATTTTTGAAAGGATATTTCACGGGACAAATTTTTATCATGTACATTAGATACTTAAATTATGGGAGACCCTCCTTTTGCATGAAACTGAACTCGTTTGTAATCTTCCCACTTTTGACCACTTTGGAAGACATTTGGTGCCATACCTAGTCTTTGTGCATAAAATAATGAAAGTACAGCCTTGGTTGCTATCACCATAGCATAATGTATACCAGAGTAGACTCGGAAGCATTATTTAACTTGATCCAGTAGTCCGAGAGTCTGTTGGGAGAGATACTGGTAGCAGGTTCAGAAGAATTTGTCTCCGTGATTGTAAATACCTGAAACTGAACATAAACTAGCAGGCAGGTTTTCATCGGAACGAGAAGAGGTTGAACAAAAGGAAAGAACTTGGGGGTTTAGGCTGCCTACTGACAGAAAGGAGCAAGCATTTATGGGGTTCTTGGGGATTTGAGGTTGGTTAGTCATGAAAACAGACTTTATTTTGACATTTCTTCCTTGTGGTTTAAGTGGATCCCCCACCCCCATGTAAGGTAAGATCAGTGACCAGTTTGTCTCTGAAGACATTCTAACTTTACCCTGTACCTAGTGAGGTTTTCCATATGACAAGGGGTTGAGGGACAAACACATTCCATACATTAGTACAGGGAGGAGAGAAACTGGGTGTGACAGGCTTTATGAATCAAGGCATAGGAGCCTGTGTCTTCACTGCTGAGTATCCTGTTATCTTTCAATGTTTTCTACATCTGGAAGATGGATAATAATAAAAAACAGCATTTGTTGGTCAAGATGTCACAATTTTATATACAGAATTTAGATTTACTAGATTACTGACTTGGAACTAGAAAATTATTTTCATTGAATTATGTTCCCTTACTATAATAATGGAAATCCTAATGACCACCCCAATGCAAGACCAAACTTTTTTCCTCAGTGATTTATTTCCTAAATAATAATAATAATAATAATAATAATAATAATAATAATAATAAGACATTCTACTCTCTTGGTACCTATTTTATTTGTAGCATCACAATGCTTTTATTGGTTAGGTTGAAAACCATTTTACAGTTAGGGAGCAAAGAGGATAAGTTACCATAAATTTCCATTGTCTTCCACCATCCATTAAACCTCATCTTAATTAGGAATACTAATGCTTGCATTACCTAACAGACTCCTATTTGTGCTTTGAAGTGTTTTGTAATGAAGCTACACTTCGCTATGTACCTACTTCTGCCACTAACTAGCCCTTCAAATGACACAACCCTCAGCTAAAATAGTGCTCCTGCTATTTCTCTAAAGTCCTTTACAGTTAACCTCATATGTCTTGGTGGTGATTATTAAATTACTGAAAAACAAAATTTCAAGACGTACCTCAACAAGCTTCAACAAGTATCTGGCTGAGGCCCAGGTTGGGTTTTAGGCATTGCCTCTTGGTCATCAGATCATGGAGTATTAAAGTAGGGGCAATGCTGGTACTCTCCTCAGACTCCTTAGCTGAGAAGATTAAGTACAAAGCCTTCAGAGAATTTCTGAGTCATGCAGTAACTTGTAACATTACTGTAACTTTTAGTTCCTAATGTTTGCTACAATATTAGTAATTTCGGAGTGACTTAATTTCATATATTTGAGCTCAGAGACTCTTATCATGGTATAGAAAATAAAGTGCAATGATGTTTTGAAAGTATGAATTGACTTTGTCCTTCCTTAAGGTAGCTCTGTCACAGTGAGGGGAAGCATTTAGTGCTTCCTTTAAAATAGGCAGTTAAATAATGAAGTGTTCTTAATTACCCAAAATTCAAGATATTAACTCCTGCTGCATTTAAGGTATTTTTAAGGTATTTTTCTCTGTGTTAATATATTTATTTATTTACTCAGGTAAAATGTTGATTGACTATACTAATGAGTACTTCTAGGTGTGACTTATGATGGCTATTTATCTGTTTTGATTAGATACAAGAGGAATTTGAAGGCTGTTTATTTTGTCCATCCAACATTCCGTTCAAAGGTACAGTATTAATGTTTTTACTAAATCCTAGATTTAAATGCACTGCATGTTCTGGATGCTGTAACTGCTGATTTTTTCGCTGTTTTCATTGACTAAGTTGACTGTGTTCCTGATGTTTGGTTGTATCTGACTTGGGTACCCTTCTGAACAACTTTATCAACCATAGCTTCCCAGTCTTTGCCTTTTTGTGCTTGAGTTTGCTCATGCTGTTAGCCCCGAATCCACTCTCTCCTCTGTACTTATGGCCAACCCCTGCTTGTCTTTCACATCTTGATTCAATAATTACTTGTCTGAAACCTTCCTAGTCTAATCCTGTAGCTAGTCAATACTCCCACATTGTGTCACTTAAGATTTCATAGTTTTTGATCATTGTGATGATTTCGTTCTATGTGCACATTTAATGTTCTACCTTTTTGTGCTGACCTGAGAGGGCTTGAAGGCAAGTATAATTACTTTTTTAGTACCTGCTCCTTCAATTTCACTTCATCAAGAAATCTAATCCCTTGGTCCTTATATGCTCTAAAAATGCCATACTTCTTGCTTTCATATTCCTATGCCGAGTCAAGAACATATCCATCGGACTGGAGAGATGGCTCAGAAGTTAAGAGCCCTGGCTGCTCTTCCAGAGGTCTTGAGTTCAATTCCCAGCAACCACATGATAGCTCACAACCATCTATAATGAGATCTGGTGCCTTCTTCTGGTGTGCAGGTGTACATGCAGACAGAACACATCCCATCCCTTCAGCCACTCTAGTAATTGCCTAAAGTAACTGATAGCCTTTTACTCTTTCATCACACCTGCCCATAAGCTTAGACTAGAGAAAGTCTCTACTACGCAAAGCCTTGTGGAGAAATCATAGAGCCGTGAGGTTTGGAGACCTCCGTGCTAAACTGTGCCCATTGATGAAGTGTCTTGGGGGCTGTTCATCAATGTCTCCGCTGGTGAAGCCTCTACTAGCCCCTCCTTCACAGACTGCCTTGCTTCACTCTTCTCAACTGCACAGGTCACCAGTAAGAAACTCTACTCCCTCCCTCCTCACCCCACCCCGCCACCTACTGCCTGTTCTGTTGTGGCCTCCCTTTTCAGTGTCCCTTCTTCACCAACGACAGCTTCCCTACCTGTGTTCTAGCTTCCATAATAGTGATGACTAGTAGGGTATTGTTGTTTTGAGCACTTACTGTGTAGTTTCTTCCTGGATCACCTTTGAGTGTGCTTATAAAGAGAGGCGTTCCCATTTGCAGGCAAGGGGATTGATGTTTGGATTGAGTACTTTCCCAAGATTACCAACAATGAGTGGTTAGAGAATATTCCAAGCCTCTTTAGAGAAATTAGCATCTTTTCTCCCTCCCTCCCCTTCTTCCTTCCTTTTCTCAAATTCATGTCCCACCACACCCAGGTTAAAATACTACCTCTTCAATGTGTTGTGGCTTCTTCCCATTAGAACTGGAATTTTTAGTGTAACCCATGTTCTGTGTTCACTTCCGTTTTTCATACATCTTAGATTACTCTAATCCGGTTTTGCCATCTGAAGCAATTCATAACAAACCACAAATAACCTGTCATTTAATATAGCACACTCTTCTATCTTCATGTTACCTGCTTGCCCTGCAGGTCACCTTTTCTTTGAAACACTGTCTTGACTTACTGAAAGCTAACTTTGCCTCGTTTCTTTCCTGCTTATAACTCTGTTTCCTTTCTAATCCTCAGTATTCCCAAGACCTCTGTTCTCACCTTCCATTCTGTACCTTATTCATTCTTGTGTACCAACCCTTCAAAACACATGCGGTGCTTCGTTCTGCGTTTGGGAAAGTAGTAAGCCTAAAGTTTAGAAGCAGGATTTCACCGGGGTGGGGGAGGCTAATTTGCCATCTCTGCTAAGCAGTGTCTCCTTTAACATCCTTTACACAGTGGGAGTAATGCCTACCTCACGGTGTACTCAGAAGAATGACATGAGTTGGCGTTTCCAAAGTCCCTTAAAGAACCATTACCATGGACGTTCACAAATGGTAGCTAGCGATGTCATCATCTTGGGATTGTTTCATGTGGAGTCAGTTCAGATGTGGGGCTACTGCCCAGGCTGCAGCCAGATACCCTTTTACTACCTTGCTGTGATTTGAGGGAATGGGAAATGAGAGAGTAAGGTCCATATGTAATAAAATCTCATGGGAATTCTAGAAAAATCAAAGCCATAAATTGAATGTTTCTGAATAGGAGATAAAATTAACAAATTATCATATCATAACCATTCTGACTTCACATACATGTGAATTGTATCTTCTTGGCTTTTGTTCATGACCCTGTATTCTTGGCTTTGCATTTTTTGAAGAATTAGATAGAAAAAAAACCTCCAGCATTCACAAAAACACCTGAATTATTCTTTCCAACAATTGTTCATTTTCTCTAGTTTTTTATTGTAGTAGATACTAAATAATAAGAGCAATCCTTAATGTGTATTTTTAGCTTATACTATAAGCAATTAAAAATTTAAAGCTAAGGCGTATAAAACTAAAATGGATGGAGAAAAAAAGGAAAAATTGGTATTTTTGGGTCTTCCCAAACAGGACCTTTTTTACTGAATTTCCACTTCTGCGTGCTTTGAATAATTTTTTTCCTGCCAGCACTTATGAACTATAAAAGGAAGATATGATGAGAGAAACTAGCAGGTTTGGTTTCTCTTCTGCAGATGGGATTCTTATGATCTGCCTGTGCTTCTCCAGTGCTACCTGTCCCCCAACCCTTTTCCATCAACACCCCACCATGTCAGTACAGTATAGCCTACTTAAGAGTCCTGCCAAAGAATTGGATAGCAACAAGACCTTAAAATATCATGCAAATGTAACTTCGTTTTATAGATGGAGTAGCCGAGGCCCAGAAAAAAGTGCAATTTAAGGAGTCCTGTACTTTCGCTGAATAGTGTTAAAGTAAGCTCCAGACTCCATTTGTTAATTCTGTGAGCAAACGCTGAGTTCCTCCTAGATAAATGCTGAGCACCATACTATGACTATGAGTCTTCATTACAAAACGTTCAGACTAGAGCCTCAGGTAAAATCTCCAGAATGTTCACTGTTCTACAGTAGCGTGGAGGAACACTTAGAAGGAATGTCCTTTTGCAGCTTTGGTTGAAAGTGGGCCAAGGAAGTCTTCAAATAGGACAACAGTCAGCTAAGATTTGAGGATAAAGATGACAGGACTGAAGCAAGACATGTAAAAAGATTTAAGGTAGAAGACTGTGGCTAAGAAAACTTCCAGCAAAGTGTGCACTGCACACTAGATAGCTGCTGTGGAGTTCGTTCCCACACAGTCTCTCCACAGCCACTGCTAGTTCACCAGTGATGTCTGCTTTTTCATCATGTCAAGCTTTTTCAAGGAATCCTTTTCCTCATCTAGTTTGTAGATGTTCGTTTCAAGGAAGG
>LOJH01065711.1:0-10433 GCA_001685095.1 Ellobius talpinus | reverse complement strand
GCTGTGGGGTACCGGGCGGAACGGAAACCCCAACAAGCCAGCCCTCATGTTACATTTTTACTCCGTTCTCTTTCAATCTGATGATTATTTCTAATGAATATTTCCTTTGCTATGAAGAAGACACCATTTTATGCAGTCTCATGCATCAGTTCCTGCTACTACTTTCTGAAGTATTGGTGATGCTAAGGAAAGCCCTTTTCAATGCCTGTACCTTGATGTTTTCCCAAGTAACTGAAGAGTTTTGGGTCCCATACAAACATCTTTGATCTATTTCCCGCTGGCTTTCATACTGTTTGAGGGAAGGGATCCAGCTTTATTCTTTTGTATGTGGATATCCGGTTTTCCAGTACTATTCATTGAATAGGCTATCTTTTCTCCAATGCATGATTTTGGTGCCTTTGTGAGAAATTAGGTAGCTGTGTGGTTTTATTCCCAGACCCTCAATTCTTTCCTATTGGTCCATGTGTTTATTTTCATGTCAGTACCCTTAAATGTTTTTGCTACTGTGGGTATGAATTGTTGTTTGAATGTAATACCTTCAGTGTTAATATTTCTGTCTGGGATTGCTTTGTCTAGTCAGTCTTCTATGCTTTTATATTAATTTTATGTTTGCATTTACTAATTATACATATATACATATATGTATATGTATAAAGTCATTGTAATACTGATGCACATTGCAATGCATCCATTGATTACTTTAAGTAATATAACCATTTTCAATAAAATTAATCCTGCCAGCCCATAACCACAGTTCTTTCCATCTGCACTTAAATTTCTTTTGTCAATATCTTAAAATTTTCAGTGTGGCCATCTTTTTATTATTTTGCAAATGTAGACACTTCCTTACACTCCCAGAATGAAACCATTCTGATCGTGAAATATGTTCTTTCTAATTTGTTATTAAACGTGGTTTGTAAATATTTTAAGAGTCTTGCATACTTGTTCATCAGGAATATTGGTCTATTGTAAGTGATAGTGCTTACTGGGCCAAGGTCATCAGATATGGTTGTGTTGGAGGAGCCACCCCAAGACTGAGGCTGTGACAATTTTATTGAGAGCAATCAGACTTTTAATACATTTATCAGAAGCAGAATAAAATTGCAATTGCCAGGATCAATATAGTTATATTTGCCAGGATACAGTGAAGTCTGCAAGCCATCCAGGGTATTCAAGATTAATGTCTAAGACCAATTGTCCTTCCAAGTCTTCATGTTTCCTTGACTACTAAAGGAATATACAGAGAAACACAAAGTGGCCTTAACTCTTCACTTACAGACAGAGTGCATCAGTCTCTCAGAAACTGGCATGCACATTGTGCCCCAGGAACCATAGACTCCAGTTTGATAAAATCTATGACACATACCTCTTAAGGCAGCCATGCCAAGCCATGGCTCCCTGCAGTCTCTCATTTTTTTAGGTTGTTATCTGATTTTGGTTTCTGGGTGAGTTGGGCTTTATTTAAGTTTTGTATTTGAAATGAACTTTAAAAGACAGCAATCTCTGGCTCTGTTTTTGAAACATTGGGACTAGAAACTCAGGCCGTGGCAATGCTGGGTAAAGGTTTTTCACTGAACTGTATCTCAAGGCCTGATTGGTTTTGTAACAGAAATTCAACCTATTCTACCAGAATAACACTGACCTCTCTTGATGGGAAGAAAACATGTACAGAAAGTTAAAATGCAGTGCAATACATTGTTTCTAAAGATATTCAGTCATTTTCTTAGATATATGCACCAAGTTTTCTATAAGTATTTAAATCTTCTGAGTCCTAAATATGTAACTAATTATTTTAACCAAAATTTATTGCACTTGTGAAAGGGTGAAAATTTAAAGGGTATTGCTCTACTGCATTCTCTACTGTTATTCAACAATGGTTATTTTAATAGAGGTAATTTAGTTTGGTACTTAATTGTGCCATATTTATAATAGATACATAAAAGCATTGTGATATACAGAATTAATATACTCAAGAAAATATTGAGAAAAGACATCATAAAGACATTTTTTAAATAATGCATTTATACTGTAATTAATTTTTTTTAAAAAAAGTACTGAGAAGAAAATTTCCATTCATAAATAGGATTAGTAAGGACAGACATCCTCAATGATATAGAGTTAGACTAAGCTTTGAAATGACCCTTTTCATGAAATATTGACATTGATCAAATTGATACAAATTGAGATCTTGTCAAGATAAGAACAGAGGTGATCTTGGGAAGAGACAGCAGGAGTTACAATGAGTATTGTCTTCCTACTGGAGTCCAAAACTATCTGTGAAAAGCAAATGATATTCCCAGGAAACTACAGATGGATTACTCATTGATCTCTCCTCAATTATTTCTTCATGAATACTCCTTGGGATTCACCCATACATGAGATTGTCTGTTACATGGCCAATAGCATCCTGCCAGATGCTTTAGATTTTTTTTTCAGATCAAAATTTCTTCAGTGGATGCCAAATGTTGGGTGTCTACAGTGAGTTAGTGAATAAAGAATGAAATCAGTTCAAAAGACAGAATAAGTGCTATAATTAGTGAAGTGGAATCAGGCCTCAATTTAGTACATAAATTTTCCATAGTGGTCTTATTGTGTTAATCAATTGTTCTGTCATGGAGATATATCCCCAGTCAAAATAAACAGAATTTATTAAATAGGGGTAGGGTGATTTAGAAAGAAAAAGACAACACTGAAATAAAAGGATCTCAGGTTGCTTTTCAGTAAAAAGGAATATGATCACCCTTCATGATAACCTTAATAACCAAATAGAATGACATAGAAAGTAATAATGAGGCATCGCTTGAGGACTCGCCATTAAAGAGCAATTTTTCTCTCTTGCCACTTAACATGAGAAGATTGCTATGAATATATTACTAATTATTTGTCAAGTTAATCTTCAAATTGGAAGCTGGAAATAAAACTACAAATCCCTTTGATTTTCTAATGTCATATAGATGAGTGTATAAAGTTAATTAATGTATACATTCATAGAAATAGTGACTTTATATACTTGATCTTAGTCTTCTATATCAGCCTTGGTTTAAGCCAAATTTCTCTTTACTAATGGTATAGACTAGCGGAAAAGGGCGTACATATGCAAATAGGGAAATACTCTTTTGGATCAGCACTATGAATGGAAAGAGAAAAACCAAAGTTCTTAAGTCTATAGTTTACACATTTTTGACTCTTAATCACAGGAATACTGTCAACCCTATCTGCAGTGGTAATTTATATTTTCCACTTTTATCAGTTTTAACTTTATTGATTATTTCTTGTATTGACCTTATGTTAAATCTTTTCATTGTTATTATAAGACAGATATGATCCCTTTGAGGTATGGGAAATTTTGAAAATAGTTCACAAAGGTATACAATACATCGCATAGGTATTCAGCAACATAGTCAACCAGTCAATCACAGTCCCATGTGATATCCATGCATAGGTATAGAAATATCACTAGGCTAGACACTGATTGGCATGGGGACACCAAGGTCTTTTGCAAAGTACAGATAACACACTTGGTAAAACACTTACAAAAACATTATTAATGACACAAAACAATTTAAACCTACTAAAAGGAAGCAGTGTAATAGAAAAAAGTACTCCCACAAAGCCAGGTTTTGATCACAGCTGAAGTAGAGCTCTGGAGAAGAAGGAACAAATGAACTTTAATACCTACTGTAAATGACCATTCTTGGTGAGGTACAATTTGTTTTTCTTTTTCATGAGGTTCATATATTTGTATCACGGTGAAGTTGGTCCTCTCCATTTTTATCATACTGCTTCCTAAAAAATTATTACCATTCATTTTACAAAACAATGGTTTCATTGTGGTATTCCATACAGACATATAATCTTCAATCCTCGGCTATCATATTCTGATTCCCTAGATGAAGAGCTACAGACAATTAGTAACTGTCGAGAGAAGGAGAGTCAGACCTCCTCAGGGACGAGACACCTAATTGGTTAGACAATTCCAAGTGGTTGGCTCCCCACATTTTTATCTTATTACTGTCTATTCTTTCCCAGGCCCTAGAGACTTGTCTTTTTTGACCACTGATATAGAACAAAGCCTGTGCTGATCAGCTCTTATGAAACAGCCTTATTTCTATAATTATCTATGAGAAAGACTAGCCTTTGCTATTTGGAGGGGAGTGGATTTATATGTATGTGTAATCGGATGTATGTGGTAGTATGAGAGTGTTGTACTTCAACGAAAGGATGTAGAATAATTCTTTAACTAGGCAAAGATGTGTTATATTTCTTTATGCTGCATGTGTTTAACTCGGAGCATATGTGGAAGCCAGGAAACCAGAAATTGGTCACATTATGCACACAGGGAGGGAGGATAGCAGGAAATAGTTGAAAAGACAGTAGGTAGTGAGGATATTGGGAGCAAAAAGGTACAGTTAGGGGAGTGGTGGGGATGGGGAATCATCATCCAAAAATGAAGTGTGCCTGAATAAGCTGTATGGGAACATATGATCTTACCCCCAAGTTAAACATATATAATCAAGTAGCAGAACACATGTGAAATGAAATAATGGGGCTGGGAGATATCAGGAGCTAAATGTTTAATCAGGGAGAAGGCCTCTGGGTTAGCTAAATGTAGGAATTTAGGAAGAAGCTGGATAAAGCATCATTAGTTTGTAAGCTAACTTAAAAAGGAGTATGAACAGAGGTGACCTGCATGGCTGAAAAATGCTGCTCAAAGAAGACATGGATTATTAAATGAAAACCTAAGTGTTAAGTACATTGCTACCTCCCTATGAGTTGTTGATCAGGGAGTTCCTAAAGGTACCCCAAACAACAGAGGCTATTCCAATGCTCTTGGCTTAGATGCACTCCAGAAATTGAACTTGGACTGTCAGACTATGCAACCCAACTCATGGGTCCTACTAGTGACATCTTGGGGGAGATGTCTTTAGAAAGGCATTAACTGCTTCAGGAGGTAAGTTTTGGATGTATTGGTGGTACCTGAAGTTTTCTAAGTGTTAGCATGACAGGCAAGCCAGGCCTGGGATGAGGAGCCTGTTCCCCTTCTCATGTGTTCTCTTTCCATGTCCCCACAACTTTTCCTGTCTTTTTATCTTGCCTTGGTTCTGAAAGGTGAAATTCTTCAGTCTGCTGCAGGATGAGCTCAGCCTCTTCTTTTTTGCAGGTCTTATATCAATGACTGGATGAAGTACGTGGAGGGAAGAGCTTAAAGATAATTCAATCCAGACTCCCCAAGATGAGCTGGTGACAGTGGTAAGTAACAACATACCTCATCCAGTTGCATTAAAAGGTCAGGGTAGACATCAACTCATCCAAGTGATGGCAGGAGAATGAAGCCAGGCACTAACTTTGCTCTCCTTTTTGTTTCAGAAAAAGAAGATACATGCTATAGATAAGAAGAAGCTGGACAAGTGTTAAACCATAGTGCTGTTGGAGCTCCTTCTGCTCCTTCAGCCAATAGCCTTTAAGATACCAGCCCACTTGGGCGTGGTCTATTTGGATTGAAAAAGCAGCAATAGCCCCCTCTCTTGCTTCCGAATCCGCTTCCGGATACCAGACTCTTTTCCTGGTCGTGCAGAGGGCTGTTGTCTAGGACAGTGATCTGTAAGATTTTCCCTTTAAATAAATAACCCTTTTATTAATCATAATTCCAAACGTGTGGGATTGTTTTGTGACTTACTCCGTTACCATAGGCCTGAACCTGGAGCTTTTGACATAACATCTGAAAACAACTCAGTTGCTGAAAAGATGCTTTGCTTTGGTGACAGCCTAAGATTGCAGCCTGTATTATGTACATTAAATTATAAACACCACTATAGCCTACAATGGTTTACTTCAGGGTTCTTTCAACTCAGAGACATACTTAGCTCTGAGTACAGTACACACTGCGATGTAATCCTCAGAAGGCACTGGGAGAGAGTGTGTGCAGATATACATGTGGGATTTTCTCCTGCTTTACTTCTGTCCCCTCAGGGCCACATGATAGCCCTGCGCAGCGAGGTGAAGGTAGAGATTCTTGGATGCCAGTTTGTGGACAAACAGACAGCTTTACAGAGGACATAAGCTGATGATGCTCCTTAGAAAACTCTTTTTCCTCTTCTTTCCTCACACTGGCTTCATGCTGAGGGCCTGTGATTTACTTGTTCAGGAACAAGTTAATTTATAGTTTTTGAACTTTGAGTATGGTTTGGGTTAGCTGAAGCACCCTGGCCACATTTTCCCAGGAGGTCTCAGTGAGAGAAGTTTCCAACAAAAGCCAAAACACCACCACAAAAATGCAGGTCTGCACTAGTGAAGTGAATTGAGGTCTCCTGAGCATCATTAGCTATGATGATAGCCCTGCCAACCTATGATGGTGTGATCATACATGATTTCTGAACATTTAGATAATTCATCTTGACAAAATTAAAATTCATGGAGTATTTCATCCAATGCTTTATGAAGCTGGTCTGGGCATAAAGGATGAATCACTGTTCTCTTGATATAAAATTCCAAGTATGTAACAAGGAATACAAGTACTGTTGATAAGATCCTGGCTTTGTGAGGAATAATGCTTCTCAGTTCCAAGAAGGAATACTGAGTATGTCTTAGATAAGGAAATCAGTAATGTCCTTGAAGGAATGGAGTAGGGGCGTATTCAATAGGTCAGAATGGTCATCAGTAGTGAATGCAATGTGTCTGTGTCTATGTTGGTGTGGTGTGGGAGGTCCTCCTGTTTATGTGTTGCTTTTATTGGTTAATGAATAAAGAACCTGTTTTGGCCTATAGCAAGGCAGAACTCAGCTGGGTTAGGCAGGGAAAATTAAACTGAATTGTGGGAGAAAGAAGGTAGAGTCTGTGAGACACCATGTAGCCCCACCAGAGACAGACACTGAATGGAACTATACCCCGTAAGCCACAGTCATGTGGCAATATACAGATTAATAGAAATGGGTTAAATTGAGATGCTCAAGAGTTAGCCAGTAAAAAGCTAGAGCTAATAGGCCAAACAGTGACTTAATTAATACAGTTTCTTTGTGGTTATTTTGGGACTGAGCAGCTGGGAACAAACAAGGAGCCTCCTACAACATTGCTATCTGTGTAGCACTAAGAATTACTAAGTTTCTCTTGTTAGAATTTCATGACAGTTTCTCAGAGATAATGACCTCATTCAAACTGAAAACAGAAATGGACAAGTTCTACTTTCAGAGAGGCTCTCAGACTTAGAGTTCTAGCATTTCTCAGTATGTTTGTGGATTGTTCCTGCTTTCCTGAAGCCTGCTAGGTATGTCTATGGCTAAGATATGTTTCAGTACAGAATATGAAAAGTTTTGGGTTTGCCAAGTGCTTCTACCTAATTGTATGTTAGGGTCTATGTATTTAATGCCCTCAGGAAAACTGTCCTCTACCTCCCTTCCTCCAGAGCTTTTGTCTGCCATCTTCCTCCCATTAACCTCTCCACTGTCTCAGTCTCTGACTGCTCCATTCTCCTATTATCTTCTCCAAACCACACGTGATAAGAAGGTCTGTGTTGTGCTTTTTCCCATGCTGAAGGAAGGAGGGTTCCGAGGGCAATATCTGAAATGATGCGAGAGCAAGGGAAGTGGGAGAAGAATGTGAAAAGGACAAATCTGTCAAGATCATTAATAATTCTTCCAAGAGAAGATTTATTTGAGAAATAGAATCTAACTGTTAATGAAGAGGCAGAAGGGTCAAAATTTTACAGAATGTCCATCAGTCTCAGCTAGAGTCATGGTAGGAAAACACAAGACTGTGTTTCTGGCACTTTCCCAGTTGGGTATTTCATCTTGTCATTATTTGCTCAACTGTGATCCCTTGGGGAATTCAAGGGTTGATATCATGTGGTTTCTCTTCATTCCTGATGTCAATCTACTGCAGTTGCTTTGGCCTTCTATTCATCAGCACTGGCCAAAAAAGTGTATAGCAATGCTATTCATATTCAGGA
Organism: Ellobius talpinus; assembly: GCA_001685095.1. Classification (NCBI taxonomy): domain Eukaryota; kingdom Metazoa; phylum Chordata; class Mammalia; order Rodentia; family Cricetidae; genus Ellobius; species Ellobius talpinus. The sequence continues at coordinate 2,491 of LOJH01065711.1, read as the reverse complement.
CCTGCCTTCCTTCTTGTCCCTCAGTCTGAATGCTCAATTGATCAGACACCACAGAAGTCATAGGAAGTCAAAGCCAAAGAACCATAGACAGCAGTGTGTAACAACCACCTTGTACAAGGAGACTGCTCTTTCATTTCCTGGCTTACCAGACCTGAATAATCACACAGAAACTATAAGAATTACAACACTACTTGGCCTATTAGCTCAGGCTTCTTATTAACTAACTCTTACACCTTAAATTCTCCCATTTCTATTAGTATGTGTATCATCATGAGGCTGTGGCTTACCGGGTAAGGGTCTGTTCTGGTATCTTTATCCTTTGGCAGCTACATGGCAACTCCTTGACTGCACCTATTTTCTCTATATATTTCTGTTCAGATTTCCTGCCTGACTTTGCTCAGATAAGCCATTGACTGAATGAAATAGCTTTCTTCATGATAACAAAACATATTCACAGCATACAGAGAATGGTCCCATATAATCTCCCCTTTTCTGTCTAATTAAAAGGAAAGAGTTTAACTTTAACATAGTAAAGTTACGTATAAGAAAATAAATATCAAGCAAGACTTATAGTTACAATATTTAGTCCATTTATATTGTAAGGTGGCCTCTTTTTCATTTCTGGCTACTCAGCTCCAAAATAATCACACAGAAACTGTATTATTTAAATTAGTGCCTGGCCCATTAGCTCTAGCTTCTTATTGGCTAACTCTTACATCTTAATTTAACCAATCTCCATTAATCTATGCATCACCACGAGGTCATGGCCTACCAGTAAATTTTCAGTACTTCTGTCTCTGATGGGACTGCATGGCTTCTCTCCCACTCTGCCTCATTTCTCCCAGCATTCAGTTTACGTTTCCCCACCTACTGGAGTTCTTCCCTATCAATGGGTCAAGGTGGTTTCTTTATTAATCAATGGTATTCACAGTATGCAGAGTGGAATCCCATATCACCTCCCCTTTTCTGTTAAAACAAAAAGGGAAGGTTTTAGCTTCAACATAGTAAAATTACATAAAGCAGTTATCAAGCAAGAATTACAGTTACAAGATTTATATTTGTTTTATCTTTTTTCATGACTAAGGAAAATTATAACTATAATCATAAATTCTTCAACTCCCTCAAAGACTCCAGAAGGATATAATATTACCTAAGTAAACAGGAAGTGCACTGTAAGCTACTTCCAAAACTCTAGAATTGACAGAGACATCTTGATGCCTAGACAGCCACCCAAAGTTCTTCTGTACCATAGGGGCATCCATCTTCAGCCTTCTGGCCCATAGTATCCAGCAGACTTCCATGAAGCAGAAAATTTCAAAGACAGGTCCACCTATATTGGTAGTTAATCAGTCACTTTCTTTTGCATCCTGCAGAATGTCTGGAGACTCTTTCATGAAGCAGGAATCCTGAAGGATCATCTCACCTTTAGGCAAGTTNNNCTTTCATGAAGCAGGAATCCTGAAGGATCATCTCACCTTTAGGCAAGTTTAGCAGTTATTTCTCTGTGGGTCCTGAATGTCAAGCAGTCCAGGCAAGAGCAGTTTCTTGCCAAATGCCTAGCAAACTCCATAAGGAGCCTCTTTGATGCCCATTTTTCTCTTGAAGTAATTGGTGCTGCCAGGGGCAGATATGTCTTATTGTTGTGAAAAGTTCTGCTTTTTTTAAAAAAACATTTTAAATGCCATATTCTGAAGGTCTCTGAAAGATTTGAAGAATGCTTATCTAAGTGAAATATGTCTCTATATATCTAGAAAACTGATATAACATTATTAAAAGCTTGACTATTATAGATTTCTATCTCTTAACCTATATTTCTTAATTATACATTGTATTTTTAAATGAGCAGCACAAACAATACTTTAATCAAGAACAGAAATATACATATAACAGAATTGACCTTAAATTTGTGTAAATAAACCAAGATCCGTACCAGTACAAAGTACCTATCTCTATAACACATCCCCCATTAAATATAAACAAATATTTATACACAATATTTGGGAACATGGGCATAGTTCTCTAGACTACTTACTGCAGATTGGGGGTGCTGTTAATCAGATCTTTCATGGTGTATCCTGTGTGCTAGGTTCATCTTAGTCAGCAGTTGGGTGAAGTAACTTGGGGGGGATGTCCACAGTGACCTTTCAGGGGAATTGTTGCATCAAATCACATTAGCCTTGAATGAATCCACTGGTTCTCATCCTCTGTGGAAACAAAAGCAGAACCTCTTTTCCAAACCAACAAATCCTTAGACCCAAATTTGGAAGCCAAGATACCTTTGTATACATGCTATTTTTGCTTAGCAGCCCATACAATGAAATGTCTCTCTGTACTTAGCTCCTTCACAGTCAAAAAATTCAAAGAAAACACAATAATATACATAATCCAGACTCTTTGTGAATTTTCCATCTTTACATGGCCTATTTTTCTTACTCTCTTTAATCTATGACTATCTGTACTCTGTCTCTTTAAAGACTTTACCTTTTTTTAA
>LOJH01065707.1:0-10433 GCA_001685095.1 Ellobius talpinus | reverse complement strand
CCCCCCCCTCCAGGTGCAGACCCATGCTGGTTCTGTGCTGGCAGCCTCAGTCTCTGTGAGTTCATATTTGTCTTGTTGATTTAGAAGGCCTTGTTTCCTTGGTGCCTTACATTCCCTCTGACTCCTTGTTTGTTTGTTTGTTTGTTGAGTAAAGCTCTCAGTTTGCAACCCTTGCTAGCCTGGAATTTGCTATAGGGACCAGGCTGGCCTTGAACTCACAGAGATCCACCTGCCTCTGTCTCCCTGGTGCTAGGATTGAAGGTGTGTGCTACCATATGGCTTTTGCTTTTTGTTTTTGTTTTTTACTTTTTGTTTTCAAGACAGGGCCTCACTATGTGTCTCTGGTTGGCTGGATTGAATATTTATTATGATTCTATTACTCTGTTTGCAAGTATTTTGCTATTTTGTCTGTTCACAATTTCAACTGCCTGCTCTACACCCCACCCCGTGTGTGTTTGTGTGTGTAATAAAATACACACCTTTATATAGATAAATAGATCATACGTGAAAATACAGGTCTATCTTTAAGTCTATGGAATTTACTGTCAGGTGTTACCATGAGTCATATAGTAGATGGTGGGAAGGTGTTTCGATTTCACACTGACAGTTCCTCCTCCAAATCAGTGCTAGCACGCATCTCACGCTTTACAAATGCTGGAAGACTGCAAACATGCTCTGTCACTACTCCCTGCTAGCTCCACCACCAGTTACTCTCCAAGCAGGAGAGAGAGAGAGAAAGAGAGAGAGAAAACAATACCATCTTTACCATCTCTATCTCTTTTCTCTCTTGCCCAGAGCAGGAAAATTCCTCTCTGATGGTCCATGATTTCTTCCTGATAAGCTTCATTGTAATTTCTTGAGCCAATGATCTCCAGACAGTGAATTCCCTTCTGTTCCATCCGTTCTAGATTGTTTGGAACACCAATCCACCTCAAGTTCTGCCAGTTTTTGATTGGTTTAAATTATTAAGCTTATCACTTTGTTACGACAATAAAACTCATGAGATTTTGCATCTTTTTTCCTGTCTGTGTAATGTGTCTTCTCCCTACCTTCAAGATTTACTTTTCATCTTCGCTGCACACATTTGGCTCCAACTTGTCGAGTGCTCAGTTCCTGCTTGTTTGTAGCTTTGCTCTTTCCCAGTTGAGTTGGCAGAACTTCTTGAGTCTGCAGTTTGACAACACTGTTTATTTTTGTATCACCTTTGATCATTATCTCTCCAAATGCTCTTCGTGCCATGTGTTCTTCGAGGACTTCAATCACACATATGTTAACCATCTGAAGTTATCTCGCAGCTCTGCGAATGCAGGCTCCATTTTCCCATTCGCGTTCTCTCTGAAACTCAATTTCAAAAGTTTCTGTCTTGTTCTATCTTTAAACTCTTCCCTTGGCTTCATCACATCTCCTTGAGAGCCCATTCAAAGTCCCTTTCCATCTTGGGTGTTGTATTCTTCTTAATATGTCCGTGAGTTAAATTCCGCATCTCTGATGAAATCCCGCACCTGTTCCCTCCTCTGGGGCATTATTATGTTAATCAGCATTATGCTGAGAGTTCCAGTGTGCAGGTCTCTGGTTCTGCTGACTGTCTTGTCTCTTGATGGATGAATTTCTCGCTTGGTTTGCACTTTTGTAACAAATGCTAGCCCTCGTAAGTAGGGCAGCAGAAAATGCCATTCATTGGGCTTCTTTCCCAAGAGCATCACGGCCTTTCTTGTGTTGGGCTGTCAGCATAGGAGGCAGGGGCAATATTCCGAGTTGACTTGGACTTGGCTCCTATCAGCATGTTTGCCTGCAGAGGCACCAAATTCCCTTCACTGTGACTTCTCCACAGAGCTTTGACTTCTGGGGTATCTGAGCATCTCTTTCAGTATATGTGCCCCCACTCTGGCCATCCTATATTCCTCTACCATAGAAAGTGCACACCATGCACCTTTCCTGTATCACCTAGTGGGCAAGGGTTTGGTCCAGCTTCAGTCTTTGGGAACCTTGTAATGAGTTGTGAGTTTGGGGCTTTCTGGCAGCACAGTCAGAGCTTCTGCATTTCACTTAGAGGGAGGAATATAAGCTTAGAGCTTTTCATTCACTCCAGGGACCGAACCACAGACAGTCATATGTATCCACTGTAATTAACCACCAACCAAGGCTGGTGCTCACAAATCTTCTGAAGCCTGACTTCCTCATTCTGAGTTCTTGTTATAGATTTATTTCTTAGTAGAGGGCGTTAAAAAGAAAACAATAAGACTATGCAATATGAACTTTTCCAAATATCTCACGTTTCACAAAAGGGTTCTAAGGTAACTTTGGTCTCATAATTTGAAACCGCGAAAACATAAGCTCAAGTCAGATTTCTTAAAAACCTCATTTGGTAATTGCTGGAGAAAACAGGATCCATATGACATACTCCAAGTCACCTTACACTAGAAAGTAAACAAAATGCAAATGCCACTAGACAAGAAACAGCAAAACAATAGCAAGAAAATACAAATCAGAGTGCCAAAAATCATATAAAAAATATACAGCACAAAATACACCAGGCTTCATTTCAAACTACAGACATCACGCTCTGACACAACTTGAGTGTTGAACAAAAAAGAAAAAAAGACAAGAAAAATGAAATGAAAGTAGCTGTGAGCAGAGAAGTGGCGGCAGAAGTGACAGAAGTGGCTTTCATATGGACCCACTCCACGCTTCTCTAGGAAGGCCCTTCCTTACCTGTGTTCCAACACGACCTTCTGGTGAAATGCAACATTTTCTCACCTCCTACTCTCTTAACTTTTCCCAACATGGAAACCAGACCTAACAGGGTGGGATACCATGGCCATGTCTCTGCTCTTTTATATGGTGTCCTCACTGTGGTTTGCATGTGAAATGACCCCAAGAGGCTCAGGTGTTCACCTCCATGATGGAATATACTCCTTCCCCCCAAAACTGTGAGCCCCGATACATACCCTTTCTCCCGCTAAGTTGCTTCTTCTCAGGCATTAGGCCACAGTAATGAGAAAGGGAATGAATAAACCAGGCCTCAGAAAGCAGAGATGCCCTTCCTCAACTCTTTGAACACTGTACTTCTCATTTGTTTACGGGAGGTCAGAGCCTTTTGCCATTGTCCGTGCCCATTGCCTTCTCTGAATATGGGTTGCTTTACAGAGTCGCACAGTTGCATATTGGAAAATGCTTGCAGACTGTTTTCAACTGCATCTTATCCTTGTTGATTTTAACCACTAAGTTTCAGAATGGTCCTTTTGCTCCTTTCTCATTTCTTTTGATGGTCTCTCCACAGAGGCTCCTGGCTGCCTATTGTACCCCTTTCTGATCTTCTGTGGTTACTCATGTATTTATGCCTGTTAAATTATATTTAAATTTGCTTTACCCAAAAAGGTGACCAGGTCCTGCATAAAGCCCCTCTTCTGCATCTCTGGGATCAAAGGAATCTGAGCAGAAAGCTCTTCGCTGCAAACTTGGGCTTTTATTTTCTTCCCCATCTGTCTCTCTAATCATTGAAGTTGGGATGGCACAACCAGTTTGGCTAGCATACATTTGTGTTCCCCCAGCACAAGTTTAGTAGACTCAGCCTTCCAGATCTCAGGCTAATGGCCAATGCCATATAGATGACACACAAACCTCCAGTTTCCCTCAAGGCACTGTTTATTTTGTGTGTCTCTACCAGGCGGCAAGTGAATTAACGATCTCTTTCCACCGCTAGATGCTCTAAGTCTCGGCTATTTTATTTCTGAATAGTGCCCTGACCTGCTGCCACATCCCAGGAACTAATATATTCCGTGGAGGAAGAAGACTAAGAGAGAGATGAAGCAGGTGCATCCAGCTCCTGACCGGAAGGACTGGGTTGGCCACTGACACATTCTCTACTGCCTGCTTCCTACCCTGAATCAACTGCTGATGCTGGGAACGAAGGAGTCTTGGATTGCTTCTCAGTTCGGCCACCCATTAACAACATCATTAGGGACAATTTCTTTATTAGCCACTTAGCTATTATCATAGCCCTTGCTTACCACAGCTGTGACTCTATGCCTTTGCATTCTGGACCCACTGGCCAGTGGAAAGATACTAGGCCTCCTGGTGCACCTCGGCTTCCCAGGATGAATCCCTGCTTTCCTAGAGGTGCTGTGAAGCCATAAGAGTGGGAAGACAGTGTAAAATTTGACAACATCACGAAGCATGAGCTCTCAGGGATGTCTCTGGCTGAAGATAGCCTAAGTCTAGTTAGTACCCATTGCCCCATCTAGGCTCCCCACTGACTCCTACAGTGGTCCAGTCTCACTTAACTGTCTATAGTTTCTTGCATGTCGTATCTACTCCTTGGTTTAACATCCTATTCCTCTTCCTGCCCCGAGAGAGCACTCAAGGGCTTCCCTCGAGGTCCCCCATCATTTGTAACTATGTCACATGGCTGTGAACTACTGTTTCCCGTCTCTCCTCTAGACTGCAGAGCCCAGCTGTCGTGGTACTGTGCCTGCAGCCTTCCTTGCAGATGGTTTGCCTGGTGAGTGAAGGGAAGGAGACCAACCTCAATCATAACTTCCCACATTTGAGACGGCCAAGGCTGCTTCTAGCTCTGAATAGAACAGCAATCATGTATGAATCCGGTTTACCTAAAATATGAAACCCTTTGTAATAGATCAGACTTCAGATGGCTTTCCAAGTTCAGGCAAGTTGAGTTCACATGATCTGAACCCCTGAACTTGCAGTTAACTCTTAGCCAACTTAAGTGAGGGAGCTAGGACATTAATATAAGTCTTAGAGTTTCTCACCCAGCACTCCATCCATAGTGACCTCTACCAAGGCAGCCAATAGCACAGTTACTCAAACTGCTTGCTAGGCATGCATTGCTTGAGTTCATGGTATATAACCTTCCACTGTCCCTCAAATGTCAATGCATGACTGAACAGCACTTAGAGAATAATCTTACATGAAAACCACTATCTAGCCAAGAAAGGGAAGTCTGAGCTCACTGGCACTGTTCAAAATGAGAGCTCAAGCCTCACTTTTCCTGTTCTCTAGAAATTCTAATTATGTTTCTTTGATTAATTTTAAAAAAAATCAATAAAATATATCTGATTCTAAGGTCACTGAATTCGGAACAGAGAAAATGTATAGCAAAGTTGATCAATATATGTCAATCATGTAGTATATTTATAAAGATATATTTTATATCATGTTCTTGTATAAGAGTGTCCATGGTCATAATTACATATATTTGTATAATAAAAATTATAATGAAAATTAAGTATAACTTTCAAAATTATCCACCCATAAGATATAAAATATAATTGTTTTAATAGCAACATATCTGGTAATTTATAGATAAGTAAATAATAAGTTTTTAATAAATGCATAATTTCTAGCTTTTTATGGTAAAATTGAAGTGGCATATTTTCAATTTTAACTGACTTGGGGGTTAACTCTACCTTCCACCTTTTCTGGCTCCCTCCCAAGTGCTTTGTGATTGGATTAGTAATACATAAACACATAACACATAAATAACCCTTTGCATATATGTCCATCAGACATTCAACTCATTCTTTTCAAAGGTGAATGATTTCTGAGAATTCTGAAACTCATCAAAAAGTCAAATTTTAGGAATGCAGTTCAGGAACTCCCATCTCAAGTAGATGTAGCTGTTTGTTAGTCATCTTGGGAGACAGATCAACATTTCTCTCCAAGACAAGCCACACTTCAAGTGTTGTCTTCATTGGTGACACGCAAGGTCAAAAAGAAAGGAAGAAAGAAAGGAAGGGAGGGAGGGAGGGAGGGAAGGAGGGGGGGCAGGGAGGATAAAATGCTCAGATGCGGCTGATGGTAGGCAAGGTTGCTAGGACATTATGTTTGAAATAAGTATCACTTCACCCTTTGAGGATTACTAGTCCCAAACCATAAGGTAAATTAATGAATGCTATGTGACCAGAGGGTGAGATATGGGCTGCCTCATATTGAGAAGTTATCGGTTTCCCAGTGAGCATAGGATGTCCAGAGGACATGCTTTCTGGAAGGACTGAGGCATTCTGAGACAGGCCCATATGGCCTTCTGCTATGAATGCAAAGGGAGAACTCCACTGAATGGATCTGTTAAACCTGTAGTTACAAAACTAAACCTGCAGGTGATCTGGGCATCTTCGCCCATGCATTGAGAAGTATCATTCTCCCAAGAATCACTGAAAGTCATGGAGCCCTCATATATGACATGTGTCATCAAATTACCTTCCGTGACTATTAATGCAAATAGAAACATGAACATCGCGGCACGCGATGTTATAAACATGAGTACCCCTGACGCTTGGTCAGATCTCAATCAATCAACAATGCGCAATAACAAGGAATGAAGGCACTTTTCAGGCGAGAATCACAAAAGCCTGCAGGACGTGTTGTCTTGTCCTACCTGAGTTATTGCTAAACAAGAGTCCTTGCAAATTGAAATAAATATGCAGCCAAACAGAGAATAAAGTAAATGCATCCCCTACCCCAGTGCTGGTATCCACAGGAGCAGCTCCTTATTACTATATTTTAGAGACACATATTGAGATAAGCTTGGTAGGTAGGAAATTACAGGAAGATAATGTAATTCTGCAGTCATAAAATATTCCATAATGGAAGGGGTTGCAAGGCAATTTTGGCACCAGCAACATTTGCTTTTGTAATATGATCATATGTTAAGGTGATTTTTAAAAATCAATTTAAAAATTCATAAGATGATTTTATTCTTCTATTACAATACAGGTTTATTATCCAATATTTCATACAGGGATTGCTTGGGGGGGCTAATTTACAGGACAAATATTCTCTTGGGTCACTTGATTGCAAAGATAGAACAAAGCCCATCTTTCAAATAGTGTTTTATAATCTGTCTCTACCATTGCCCCCATTGATAATTCCCAGTTCACAAAACCCACAAAAACTATGCATGCACCTGTGCCAAGTAAACCCACAAGCATCCTTGCATGCAGCACCTCAGACAAGCATCACTGTTAACTAGTGACAGCTGTTCATCTGGTGTCTTTACTAACCAGTAACAGAACACATGGCTATAAAAATAGAGCCTGGCCAATATTTTTCTGTCCAAATCCCTCCGCTATCTCCTCATCTTCAAAATTGACCCTATAGCTGAAGGATGATAACAGATGCACTCAAATTTTTAGAAAGATTCACACTGTGCAATACGTCCTAAAAGAGTTTGCTAAGAGAATTGTGTCGTAAAAATGACACTGCTTTCAAGCTGACTTATGACTCACACAGACAGGCACATTGTCACTGTTAGCTGTGGACTGACCTGGTATTGGTTGAGCTGCTAATACCACAGTGGGGAGAGGCCTGGAGGCAGGAGCTGGCCTAGACAGAGATGGAGTTACTTGGTTTGCCAGAAAATGAGGTTTTTCATGGTTGTGGAAGAGTCCTGATTCTTCGGGATATATCCACGTTGAGTCCAGAGCAAAGGAGTTATTTAAAAAGATCTGTCCAAAATAAAAGCAAACAAGACATTCACAAACAAAACACTTGGTGGAATATACAGGTATATACTATTGTTCACTGGTCCACTGGTGGGTGTTATACTACTGGACAAACCATAAAAGTGTGAATTTAAAACTTAAAGAAAGGGATTGCTGTAAGAAACCAGAGAAAGACCTCTAGCTGAGACTGAGCTAATCTTCAACTACCAGCCTAGCTAGTTCAATGCAACAGCCAGGTGACAAACTGAAGAATCACCTGATGAGATCACCATTTTGTATGGTAGAACAAGTTAATATGTTATTCCATCTTTCATATTCAAGTAAGTAAAAGATATTCAGGACACATGAGTTCATAAGCCATCAGAAAGGAGAAAAAAGAAAGTAGGGCTCATGAGAAAAAAACTCCTTTTCAAAATGTGAAACTTGCATTTTGTAATATTTAAGAGTGGATTTTGATCAATGGTTGTAGATTTTAAATTTGAAAAAATTCTAATTCAGAAATTGTTACTTTTCAACAGAACCCAAGTGTTTGAGTCATTACAAAATTATCCCTATCTGCTGCTGTCTCTGAACAGGTCAGTCTGGTTCCAGGATGAGCCCTCTCTGTACTCAAACAGACAATCTATTACAATTAGAAAATGCATAATGTTTTCTGTTAACATGGTGATACCCAGCGACTTATCAATTAAAAATCCACTCATCCAATTGAATCGCTTGCACTTTTACCTTGTAATTAGGCATCCTCTTGTCTATCCAGCTTTTCCCAACAGGAGGTGGCAGAGCAGAAGGGCAGACATGTGGGAAAAGGGGCACCAACTCCACAGCAGAGGAGGGGGATAGTCCTATGGATGGAGAATGACCACCAAAGAGCCACTGAGACCCAAAATAGAGAGAGAGAGAGAGAGAGAGAGAGAGAGAGATTAGCCTGTTTTGTACCAGAAGATGCTGGAGTAGCTGTTATGATAAAGGAATTTAAGCATAGAAATTTGATGAGAAAATTATATAATTTCCAATCAAGAAAGACCACGAACATTTATAAATTACAGAGAGACTTGTGAAAGTTTCATATCTGGATCATCATAAAATTATCAATTCAATATCGGTCAATATCCGGGAGGAACTTCTAAGATAAGACAATGACAGGCTCAGGAAATGGGACTTCTGCAGCCCAATGGTTACACAGAAGCCTGGCAAAACTAAGTAGGTCATGAAACAAAGCCTAAAGTCAGGAACCTTGGAAAGAAATTGGGGTGGGGGTGATGGGGTGGGAGGGAAGCAAAAGAGAGTGTGGGGGGAGGAAACCAGAAACCCTTCTAGTCATGCAGGAGACTAACATAATAAAAAAATAGAAAAAGAAATGAGTTTCTGGCCTGGATGGATTGGGAAGGGCAAAGGCTGGCTTTGGGACCATTTCTTTTTAATTCCCATTCTCTCTTCATGGAGAGCACAGAGCTGATCTCTGGCATCCCCATCAGTGTGGCGGTTTGCACCCATCTCATTTACTATTTTGAAACTGTTTTAAGGAGCTAAGATTGTAACTTTCTCAAGGTTCATTAATACAAACAGATACCAGAGCCAAGGAAATGTAAGGACTCCTTGGCTGAAGATCTCAGACAGACAGCACAGGAAGGGACAGACACTGAGTACAGGTCACCCAGTAACCCCCCCTTCCGCTTCTTCAGCCCAGTAAGGTGGGGGTGGGGAAACACTCAGAGGCTGCTGCTTCAAAGGCACAAGGGTTTTCTTGTTCTGCTGTATGTAAAATGGCTTTCTGATTCTAGCTATCCTTACTTAGATAGTGAATAGCAGAAAGCATGCAAATGACAAATGCTAAGATTTTCCGGATTTTTCCTTTTAATTTATTGGGGGGACACAAGAGCTGGGAGGGGGCAGTTTTCAACATTATGTACCTCTAGTGGTAACACTCTGAAATGACAGCCCTCCTAAACATGGCAAAAGCTACTAGAGCTTATCCAATAAAGCCTAATACGTTGTGCATCACACATCAAGATAGGATGCCCAATATGGCATGTATCATTATCGTTAAGTCCAAGGAACAGCTTAGGGGAAGTTTCATGACGTCTTCTAGAAAAATTCACAAGGTGGTACCGGGTTAAAATTAATTAAAAGGAGTATTGTAACCGAACGCTTATTTGAATATGCTAATGAGGTCAGTTTCGGAATGAAATATATGCTATTCCTGTATTCAAACTCATTTGCACAGATAGTGAACGATAAATTTGGCCAAAGCCAGGAAAGGTTGTACCACCGCACCATCAATCGAAGGTATAGTCACTTTTCTTTGCTGTTCCAGGCTCTGCATGCCAAACTCTTTTAAAGTGGAATCTGGCTTAAGGGAATTCAAATGGCAGGAGAGGAAATCCCCACCCCCCAAAAAACATTTTCAAGGCAGGATTTCCAGGCTGCCTTCCGTAGCTGGAATTCTCTTAAGCCCTGCCTTGAATCTATGTGAAGGAGTAGGGGGACCAGATCAGAATCAGAAATAGCTATTGATCCGCAGCTTGCTTTCTAGTCTGGCGGAGACTGTAAAAGTATTAACTTCGAGGCGATGGCAGCCACGATAGTTGGTTGCCGCGCTGTGATACGCGGCGGCGACTTCAGCACCGCGCTCTGGACAGCGCCCGGCGCCGGGGGAAAGTTGGGTCCTGGCTCTCTGGCTCCTGCTAGGGATGCAGGGTCTAAGCCGCTCTGATGAAAGCCAGGGGCAAAAATATCAAATAATAATAATAATAAAATAAAAATAAAAAACTGCCAAGGCAAAACCGGACGTCGAAGCATGAACTTTCTTGCCAATGTATGACTGCGAGGCTGCGTCCTGATGGTGTGGAGAGCCGAAAACCACCTGGAAAGGGAGGAGCGCCAACCCAGCCCGGGGGAAGGAAGGGACCCGTAATCCTGAGCCTGAGTGGGGATCGGAGCCGGGACGTTACCTGTCCGGGGAGCAGGGGATAA
>LOJH01065705.1:0-10129 GCA_001685095.1 Ellobius talpinus | reverse complement strand
CGTGGGAGAGAGAAGAAAAAGAATATAGACAATAAAGTTAATGCCTTAAAAAAGCTAGTTCTAGGACAGGCTCTAAAGTACAGAAAACCCTGTCTTGAAAAAACAAAAAAAAAATGGAGGGAATCAATAAACCCTTTAAAGAATGTCAAGAAGACTAGGAAAAACAAAGAGGTAAAGGAAACAGTAAAGGACCTGAAAGTGGAAATAGAAGCAATTGGGGGAAAAAAAACCCTTAAAAAAGGGTAAAGTCTTTAAAGAGACAGAATGTTGATCACTCCCCCAGTCTATTTAAACTGCTCCCCGGAAAGTTCCTTCATGGTCTTCCCTCTTTCCCATTGTGGTTGCATTGGTGGCTTCCTGGTTCCCCCTGGGAGCCACCGGAGAGCACAGGAATCCATTAAAACCTGGATATCCTTTAATTTGGCTTGATTGGGAATTTTGAGTCGGCAGTGAGCTCACGTTAGGAAATATTCCTAACAGTAAGACACTGAAAAACTGCCTTCCTACACATCTCTACAAAGGTTCATCACTGTAGAGGCAAAAAAGGCTTTCCTGTTGCCCTATATCTTCTCCACAGTCAATGGCGTCTCTCTTCTGAGCTGCCATTCAAATAGGCTTTCAATGACCTGCATTGTTTTCTCTCTCTAAAGAACCCCAGTATTTCTTATAGAAAGAACAATGTCAACATAGACTATGATTTTAGTTTTATTGACAAAACCTTTGTTTCTCCCCCATTTTTCACTTTACCAGATACCTATTAGTAGCAAATTTGTATGAACAAATGAATCGGAAAATGAGTATAATATATGTTGTTATGGAATAGCAAACTGAATTTATGCTTACATTAACAAATATATTGCATTATATTAGAAAATCTTCTAATGCTGTTGAAACACAAGAAAAGGACCTTAAAAGCCAAATTTACAATGATAGATATCTTCAAAGAAAAAAAAATGAAAAAAAATCCCTTTAAGAAATTGAAGAAAAGACAGACAAAAAATGGAGGGAATAGCCAAAAAGACATATCTACAAAGTAAAAGAAACTTACAGAACATCATCAAATAGATTAGACCAGAAAAGAACAAACCCCATCACATCATAATCAAAACCACTAAAAATGCAGAACAAAGAAAGAACATTGAAAGCTGCAAAGGAAAAATGCCAAGTAACTTATAAAGTCAGATCTATTAGAATTACACCCAACTCTCCATGGAGACTTAAAAAAACTATAAGAACCTGGGGTGATGCCTCAGAGACTCTAAGAGATCACATATGCCAGTCCAGAATACTATCTATACCCAGCAAAATTTTCAATCACCATAGATGGGAAAAAAACATGATATTTCATGACAATGTCAAATTTAAGCAATATTTATACAAGTTGACCACATACTCAGTCACAAAACAAGTCTCAACAGATATAAGAAAATTAAAATAAGTTTCTGTCCTTTATCAGACCACCATAAATTAAAGCTGGATTTCAGCAATAGAAATAACAAAAAGTCTACAGACTCAGGGAAACTGTCTCTAGTGATTTACCACTGGGACAGGAAGGAACAAATAAATTAAAGGCTCTCTAAAATTCAATGAAAATCAATGCACAATACACCCAAAACTTAAGAGACACAAAGCAGTGCTAAGAGGAAAGTTCTAGAACTAAGAACCTTCATAAAGAAATTAGAGAGATCTCATATTATCAACCTTGAAGCACACCTGAAAGTTCTAGAACAAAAAGAAACAGACATGCCAAAGAGAGGTTGAAGGCAATAAATAATCTATCAATGGTTTAAATAAATAAAGTAGAAAAAAGAATACAAAGAATCAATTATACGAGTTGTTTTTTTTGAAAATTCAATAAGAGAGACAAACCCTTATCCAAACCTATAAAAAGGAAGAAAAAATATCCAAAGTACCAAAATCAGAAGGTAAAAGAGCAGTATAACACCAGACACTGAGGAAATTCAAAAAAGTCATTTAGATTTTACTTCAAACACTTGTACTCCACAAAATTGGAAAATATAAAAGAAATGGGCAATTTTCATGATACATACCATTTACAAAACTTAAATCAATATCAGATAAATAATTTAGATAAACCCTAAAGGCAGTGAATAAATGTCACCCAACCAATAGATGGATAGAAAGATAGACAGACAGAAAGATAGACAGACACCAGGGCCAGATGTTTCAGCACAGAATTCTACTATACTAACAAAGAAGAGTTCATACCAATACTTCTCAATTATTTCACAAAATAGAAACAGAGAAACAGTCCCCAATTAATTTTATTAAACCACAGTTTACCTGATATCCAGCCCACAGAAAGATTCAACCAAAAAAAGAAAGAAAGAAAGAAAGAAAGAAAGAAAGAAAGAATTACAGGCCAATTTCCTTCATGAACATTCATTCAAAAATACTCAATAAAATACTTACAAACTGAATTCAAGAACACATCAAAAAGACTGTTCACTATGATCAAGTAAGTTTCATTCCAGAGGTGCACATAAGGTTCAATATACAAAAATACCTGTCAATACAACCCATCACATAAACAGAATGAAAGAAGAAAAACATGATTTTCTCATTAGACGCTGAAAAATCTTTTGAAAACATCCAACACCCATTCTTGATAAAAAGTCATGAAAAGATCAGAGACACAAGGGGGAATACCAAACATAATAAAGCCAATATACAGCAAGTCATATACTAAGATGAAATTAAAAGGACAGAAACTTAAACAGTTCCACTAAAATTAGTGACAAGACAAGGCTCTCCATTCTCTCCATATCTACTCAATATAGTACTTAAAGTTTTGGCTAGAGCAATGAGAAAACAAAAGGAGATCACTGGGAAACAAATTGGGAGAGTAGGAGTCAAAGTATCACTATTTGCTGATGATATAATAGTGTACAATACAAAAGCAGCCCCAAAAAGTCTAGCAGGGAACTGCTACAGCTGATAATTTTCTTCATTAAATTTGCTGGATACAAAATAATGTTTTTAAAAAACAGTTTATTTTATATATACAAACTATAATTGGGCTGAGAGAGAAATAAAGGAAACAACACCCTTCATAATAGCCACAAATAATAAAAATATCTAGGTCTAACTCTAACCATACAAGTGGACTTCAAGAATTTGGAGAAAATATCACAAGATTAAAAAAAATCCTCCCATGCTCATGGATTGGTAGGATTAACATTGTAAAAATGCCAATCTTATAAAAAGCAGTCCATTGATTTAACACAATTCCCATTGAAATTTTAGCACCTTTTTTTCAGAACTTGAAAAAACAATACTCAACTAAATATAGAAAAACAAAAATCCCAGGATTGCTAAAACAATCATATACAATAAAAACCTTCTGGAGGAATCACCCTCTCTGATTTCAAGCTATGCTACAGATTAGTAGTAAAAAAATTCAATAAATAAATAAAAATAAAAACCATGGTATTGGCATACAAATAGACATGTAGATCAATGGAACCAAATCAAAGATTCTGTCATAAATCCAAACACATACGGACATCTAATTTTTGATAAAAAAAATTAAATACACAATGGACAAAAGAAAGCATCTTCAACAAATGATACTGGTCTAATTGGATGTTAGCATGTAGAAGACTACAAATAATCCATATCTATCCCCTGCCCAAAAGTCAAGTCCAAGTGGATTAAAGAACTCAACTTAAAATCAGATACAGTATATCTTATAGATAAAAAGTGTGGAATAGCCTGGAAGGCATTGGCTCAGGAGACAACTACCTGAACAGAACATCAATCATGCAAGCACCAAGAGCTACAGTTAATAAATAGAATTTTGTAAAACTGAAAGTCTTTTTTAAAGCAAATGATACCATCAGGACAAGATGACAGCCCAGAGAATGGCAAAATATCTTCACAAACCCTACATCTGACAGAGGGTTGATATCTGAAATACATAAAGAACTAAAGAAAATAGACATTAACAAACAAATAATCCAATTTAAAAAAAAGGTTTAAAAAATATAAGCAGAATTCTCAACAGAGGAAGTTAAAATGAGAGAGATGTACATGAAGAAATGTTAAACATCCTTAGCAATCAGTGAAATGCAAATCAAAACTCAGATTCTATTTTATAACCATCAGAATGGCTAAGATAAAAATGACAGCTCATGTTTTCATGTTTTCAAGGATAAGGAACACTCCTCCATTGTTGGTGTCAAGTGTAAACTTGTACTTTAGGAAACAATATGGTGGCTGCTCAGAAAATTGGGAACTGAATCTACCTAAAGACCCAGCTATACCACTCCTGGGCATATACCCAAAAGATGTCCTAACATACCACAAGAACCGTTGCTCAACAATGTACTTAACCATATCCAGAAACTCAAAACAATCTAGTTGTCCCTCTACTGAAGAATGGATAAATAAAATGTGGTTTTTTGATACATTCACACAATGTAATTTACAAATACTCAGTTGTTAAAACCAATGATATAAAATTTGTCAGCAAATGGATAGAGCCAGAAAAAATCAACCTGAGTTGAGATAATCCTGACCCAGAAAGACAAACATGCTGTGTATTCACTTATAAGTAGATATTAGCGATTAAATAAAAGATAAACATGCTACAATCTGTAGATTCAAAGAAGCTAAGTAATAAGGAGGGAAAGAATACATGAATCTCACTGTGAAAAGGAAATAGAGCAGATGTTACAGGTGTATAGGGTGAGTCCTGATGGGCGCATAAGGATGAAAACAGGAGGGATCAAGTTTGGGGAGGACTGCGGGAGTCCTGAGAATGACAAATGGAATCAGAGGCATTTCTGGGATAAGCTAGAAACCTGGAGCAATCAAAACTTCAAATAATCTATGAGGATGATTCTAGATAAGATTCTTGGCAATGGGGGATACAAAGTCTAAATAGGCCATCTCTTTTTACCAGGCACAACTTCCACTAGATGAATTTGAGTCCTAACTCAGCCGTATAACCTTTGACCTACAATTTGCCATGCCTTCAAAATATGCTGGGGTAAGTGTGACTCCGAAATTATGGTGTTTCCCAACTAATGACTTGTCCAGCTTGAAACACATACCATGAGAAGTAACCCAGCCCTGACACTATTTGGAGGGCCAGGACCCTGAGGCTGGACAGCCCAGAGACCTAGTATAGAACAAAACATGAATGGCAAAAAAGAAAAAAAAAAGTCAATGAAACAATTCCTAATGATAGTCTGCTATGCTCTTATATTGTTGCAAAGGGGTTAACAGAGACTTAACTGCCAACCAGAGAGCTTACATGGGACTAATCTAGGCCCTCTGCACTTATATTACAGTTGCATAGCTTGGTTTTCTTGTGGGACTCCTAACAATGGGAGCAAGGACTGTCTCTGACTCTGTTACCTGATTGGGGGATCCTTTCCACATGGAGTTGCCTTGTCCAGTCTTAGTAAGTGAGAAAGTGTTTAGTATTACTGCAATTTGATATGGCATGGCTTGCATATACATGGGAGGTCTGCCCTTTTCTAAAGAGAAAGGAGGAGTGAATTGGGCAAGGGGAAAGGGAAGAGGGACTGGGAGGAGAAGAAGGAAGGGAAACTGTCATCTGACTGGAAAAAATTGATTAATAAAAAGATCCAAAAAGATCAAGAAATTATATTTTTATGTAAAATTTAAGCACAATGAAGCTTATATATGTACTCCAAATATTGAATTTTAATAGTCATTCCTGGCAATTTTTCATGAATCATGTTCAGTAGTTTTTGGTTTTGTTCATCTTGGTGCTGCTGTTTCTGTTTGTTTGTTTGCTTGCTTATTTACTTCTCACCATGATTGTCAAATATCAAAGAATAATGAAATATAAGAAATGCCCCAATGCAAGTGTGGCTTGGCCCACCTTAACTGACTAGATGCGCATTGACACTTAAGTAACACTTAAATGCAAATCTGAAAACGTAAAGAAAAAGGAAAAGAAGCATTGTGCTTTCCTGGAGATGTGTGGTCTGAGGAGATACGAGAAGTCATTTTTAATGTTGCTGTTCATGGAGACCTTTTATAAACTCAGGCAAATTATAGCACAGATTAGATGCCAGTGAAATTTATATTTTACTCTAGTTTTAATGTATAGTAATTGTACAAGAAAAGGTGTTTATTATCATATTTGCTTATATATCTGTCATAATTACTGTTGTATTGCTCTGAAGGGACACCATAACCAAAACAATTCTTATAAAAGAAAGCATTTAATTGGGATTTTCCTTTAGTTTCAGAAACTTTGTTCATTATCGTCATGGCAGGAAGCAGACAGTCATAGTACTAGAGCATTAACTGAGAGCTTTACATCCTGATCTACCAGCATTAGGAGGAGAAAGAGAACTGGGCCTTCTGTGGGCCTCAAAAACTACTTCCAGTGACACACCTCTACCAATAAGGCCATACCTCCTTCAACAAGGCCATACTTCCTATAACAAGGCCACATCTCATCCAAGACCACACCATATCTAACAGGGCCACACCTCCCAATCCTTACCAAATATTTCATCAACTGGAAACTAAGCATTTACGTATAAGTGCCTGTGGGGGCCATTGTCATTCAAATGCTCATAAACTATATTATCCTGACTTATTTACCTTTCTTTTCCCATTTCCCATTTCAAAAGGTCACTTTTTATTTGTATGTTCTCCCTATTATCTACCTGGGATTCCAGGGATTGAAACAATATGACATTTATTTGTGATTGTGACTAGTTTTACTGAAAATGATGTGGTGTGGGAACTCCTTCAGCCAATAGTCTTTAATATATCAGCCCACTTAAGCGTGGTCTCTTATAATATAAATGTAGCCATAAAGCTTGCATGAGCTCTTTCTGCTGCTCCTGCTGCTGCTGGATTCAGTTCCTATTCTCTGCTCGTGTAGAGGACTATGATCTGTAAGTCTACACCTGAAAAAAAGAACCCTTTATAATATTCAATTCTGAGCTAGTGTAGAACTACTTTATTATAGCATCAATCTACATCTGGAACCCACATGAATCCCAACTCCATGCCTACAGGGACTGGCCCAAAAGGTCTGGTCTGCAGCTCAGAAGTTCTCCCATGCCTACATCCCTGGCTTCATTGTACCTACTAAGTGGTTTTTTGCCCCCCCAAAAAAACTGCCACAGCATAGCACACCCTTTGGTGGGCCTATTGTGCTGTAACTTGGCAATTTTCTGGGCTTGCACAACACCAATGAATGAAGGATTCTGCAAACAATGAAAATTGAGACATTTGACTATAATACTGAAATTTACGTAGGAGAAGCAATTTCCAAAGCTATGAGGAGTCATCAAAATGCCAAATGTTTTAATTGTGGTAGAATAGGACATTTGAGAAGGGATTGTAGACAAGGCATTTATAGAAATAATGTCTCCTCTAGGAATGGCAAAAATAGAAGGTCTCAACCTTCTGGATTATGTAGAATATGTATCAAAGGCCAACATTGGACCAATGATTATAGATCAACAAAAGACATCAAGGCAACCTGATACCATTGGAAAACTTGTGGGGAGCTCTCGCAGGCCCCCAGGTCAAATGTGGTCCAGTCATTCTCAGTCACTGTGGAGAACATATCTCAGCAGAAAAATTAAAAAAATCCATTGCCTGCTGTAAAAAATTATGTTGTTTTGAATGATGGAATAAACATGGAGGATGAATCAAAATTCCAATAAGAAATAAGCAATGTATATTTTGGCAGACTTCTATAAATGATCAAAGACCAAAGCTAAGAGTAAACATAGACAGCAATGTAATTGAGTGATTACTTGACACAGATGCAGGTATGCCTAATTTTACTCCAGAATCTTGGCATCTGAATTGGCCTCTTCAAGAGGC
This sequence comes from Ellobius talpinus, assembly GCA_001685095.1. Lineage (NCBI taxonomy): Eukaryota > Metazoa > Chordata > Mammalia > Rodentia > Cricetidae > Ellobius > Ellobius talpinus. Next base: position 2,275 of record LOJH01065705.1, on the reverse strand, counting down.
AGACACTCAATTCCTAGGATTTGGAACCCTATCTCAAGTGAAACAAAGTATGAGATGGGTTGAATGCATAGTTCCAGAAGGACAGAGATGAAGGTTCTGGCCATATGTGGTAAATTTCACAGTGAATTTATGGGGTCGTGACCTGCTGCAGCAATGTAATACCCAGATTAACATTCCCACAGTCCCAGAAACTCATGTTTCTAGGGAGGATATTATAAGGTACTATAATAAAAGGTCACCAAAAATTTAGGCTGTACAAGAACACAAAACAACTAGCAAACCTTCGGAGGTACAAACAGCCTTATATTTAAAATGATTAATTGAGGATCCAACATGGGTTAAACAATGGCCTTTAATAGAAGAGAATCTGCAGGCTTTAAAACAGCTGGTACAGAAGAAACTAGATATTCACTATATTGAAAAATCAACCAGCCCTTGGAATTCTCCTGCATTTGTTGTTAAAAGGAAATGTGGAAAATGGAAAATGGTGATAGATTTAAAAGTTGTGGGTCCTCTACAATCTAGAATTTCTATGCCTTATCTATTCCCAAAAGGATGGCCTCTCATAGTTATTGATTTAAAAGATTGTTTCTTCACTATACCTTTACAAGACAAGGACAGAGAAAATTTGCCTTCACAGTGCCTACTTATAATAATTCTCAGTCTATGAGGAAATATCAATGGACCATCCTCCTACAGAAAAATTTCTGCTGAAGTTGCCTAAAGAAGGCAAAACAGTCCTTTAGGGCTTCTGCTTCATGAAAGAGTCTGTCAGACATTTTTCAGGACACAGAAGAAAGTGACTGACAAATTGCCAATATAGACAGAACTGTCTTTAAAATTTCTTGCTTCATGGAAATGTCTGACAAATACTATGGGCCTGTAGGCTGAAGATAGAGGTGGAAATGGCACAGAAGAACTTTGGGTGACTGTCCAGGCAGTGAGACGTCTCTGTCAATTCTAGAGTTTTGGAAGTTTCTTAAAATGCACTTCCTGATTACCTAGGTAATATTATATCCTTCTGGAGTCTTTGATGGAGTTGAAGAAAGACTGTTATCATTAAAAAGATAGATTAGATATAAAATTTTAGACTCACAAAGATAGAATAGATGAAAAAGTATTTTTCTAAATTTGACAAATGTAAATGAACTGAATATTATAATTATAATTCCTGCTTTATACCTGTTTTGTTATATGTAATTTTAGTATATTAAAGTTAAAACCTTCCTTTTCATTTAGACAGAAAAGGGGAGGTGATATGGGATTCCCCTCTGTTGTGTTGTGGATACGTTTTAATACCATTGATTAATGAAGAACCAACTTTGGTCTATAGCAGAGCAGATTATAGCCAGGCTGTAAGAGATATAGAAGAATAGGAATGGTTAATATAAGATTTACAAGCTAGCTAGAAATATGCTTAAACTATTGACTAAACAGTATTGCAATTAATATAGTTTCTGTGTGATTAGGTCGAGTCTGGGTGGCCAGAAAATGAATGAACAGCCTCCACCTACAATGACGATCTTATGTTCCATTTATTGTCTTCCAAATACTATGTTCTTTGTCTTTTTAAACCTGAGTAATCTCATTGTGTATATATCCCACCTTGACTCTACGTCTTAATCCACAGAGAAATGACTAGACTGATCCAAGTACTTGCAATTGTGAATGGCACAATAAAAAGCATGGCATTTTATGTTTTCATTTGTTTCAGGCCAGTTCATTTTCCCATTTATTGATTTTATTATTTGTTCTTTTCTTAAGTCTTTTATACATTTAGCTAGTGATCTTACATTGCATGCAGTGATCGCACAGGTTGGTGGTATAATTCAGAGCAAGGACAATCAATAGTAACATAGTCAAGACAAAAGAAACCATATTATATTCACACCTTGGTACAAAATTCATATAAAATATTATTCAGATAATGTTTACATATAATTGTTTTTACTTTGCAAGTTCCAATTGTTTTATCATACTTTAAGTAAAATCTGACAATTATTCAATTGACATATATTCAGAATATGTTTATACATCCATAAGATGAGTCCAACAGTAGTATATACATGCATTACATGTGTCAAGATTTTTCTCCCCAAAACGTGACTAAATAAAGGAATTCCTGAATACATAAGGAAACTTACTGAACATTTGACCAGAGATTGGTGTAATAGGCTTTATGCTAAATATATGCCATTTTGTCATATGGCTAAATCATTAATAAACTAAAGGAAATAAAATTTCTTGAAAATAATAATTTGACCATGGTTGTTAC
>LOJH01065703.1:0-10035 GCA_001685095.1 Ellobius talpinus | reverse complement strand
CACCTTCACGAAGCACTCGTTGAGCGACAGGTTGTGGCGGATGCTGTTCTGCCAACCCTGGCGGTTGTCGTGGTAGAAGGGGAAACGGTCCATGATGAACTGGTAGATGCCATTCAGTGTGACCCTCTGCTCGGGCGCGTCCTGGATCGCCATGGCGATGAGCGCGATGTAGCTGTAGGGCGGCTTCTGCGGGGGCTCGGCGCGGCCAGGGCCGGCCAGTGCAGCGGCAGGGGNAAGGCCAGGGGCAGCCCGGGCCTCTCGGGGCTGTACACGTACAGCAACGGCGAGGCAGCAAGAGCGGCCAGCGGGGGACTGAAGAGGTGGCTCATGGTGACAGCAACCTCTGCGCTCCGCCGCCGGGGCTGCCTAGGGACTTCGCCCCGCGCCAGGGCCCTCCTGGGGAGCCCTCCGTGCGTCTGCCCTGCGATCTGCCGCTCTCTCCAGCCGCTGCGCGCTCTGTCCCTTCTTCATGGCTTTAAAAATGTTAAATAATTGTTGTAAGTTTGCTATTATGTGTTGACTTAGCGCTGGAAAATAAATTGTCTATGATAAACAGTCCTTGTGTTCTCAGCCCACCCACATTAATTAAAATTTCATTGCTGAAAATCTCCCAGCTCTTCCCTCCACGTGTCTTTTTGATACCAGCCAATCGGTTTCGGGGCTATTCCTCATTTGTTTATAGAATTAGTCTGTTGATAAGTCCGCCCACCCAAGTTGAATCAAGCTGTGTTTATTTGGAAAAATTTCCGGGCACCCAATATATAAACGCACTGATCTGATGTTTGAAATACCACGTCCACCCCTTGACGCTGTAAGCACACAGTCAGCGAGGCAGGATGTGGAGGGACGGGTGGCTCTCCCGGAGCTGGGTCTGCTAGGCCAGGAAGGAGGGATGGGGATGGGGGTGGGGGAGCGAACGGGTACATTTTAAAGCTGGGCTGGGGGACCCTCCCACAAAAGAACTTTTATTTCCTTCCCCTAAGCTCAACAGGCAATTTAAAGATAGAGCCCTTCTCTGCATTTAGGGGAGATTGGAAGACACTAGACACACCTCTTGGAGGTGAGCACTCACTAGAGGACTACTGTCCCAGAGGCCCCACCTAACAGAGCGGGGGAGACTTAGGGAAAAAGGAGTGGGCCCCAGGAGCCAGCCTTTTTTGCAGGGCACAGCTCTGGGAAGCTGTAGGTGGACAGAGTACCTGGTTCCTAGCTCCATTAAAGACTGCAAAACAACCCCCACCCTGGAAAGTGGGGGGTAAGGGAAAAAGGTCTTTCTGGTCTGGCTAAGGTTGCTAGCAAGGCACACCATTAAGGGGGGGTGGCAGCTGGCGGGGAGCTAGTGTTCGTGAATGTGGGTCTTTAGCTCCATACTCTGTGCCTTCCTGTTTATAACAAGGAGGGGGGTTACAACAGCTTTACAAGTGTGCACAGCTGGCTGGTGATTACATTAAGCATTTGTGAAGCCTGCGTGCTGGTCCCCCTACCCCACCCAGGGGTGTAAGCACGCCCCCACCCCGTCTCATTTTACATTTAGCCACGTCAAACTTTGAATCCAAACTCCTGAACGATGCTCATTCCAAAGGGGGCATCTCCCCAATTGGCTCCCCTCTAGTGGGGTAGGAATGCAGGTTAGCCTGGCGTGGCCATCTCTATTCACGATGTTTTGCCTGCGAATGTTCTTTGAAAGGAAGTGGAAATAGTGTGAAGAACTGGGCTGGTAGCTGCTCCCTGGGTAATTTACTGAAGAATTACTGGGGAATGTTTGGAGGTGCAACTTGGTAAAGAAATAGCCTTCTGCCACCCATGGGGGGCGAGACACATTGAGCGCCAGTGAGGGTGCCGGGTTTGGAGCAGTGGCTGGTACTCAGATGCTCTCTGAACGTGGAGAAGTGGGGTGATGATCAGAATATAGCCTTCGGGTTTAAGATGTCCTAGGATCCTACCACCACAGACAAGCGAGGAATCCGGAAATTGAAAATGGAAGTTCTACCACAGGTTGGAAAAAAACAACAAAAACAAACAAAAAAACCTGATTTTGATGAAAATGGGCCTGAGGGAGTGTCCAGCTAGCCTTTGCCCACTCAGTCTCCCTCTGTGACAGCAGCTTTCTAACGTGAGTCCCGAAAGCTGCCCTGACTACCTGCCTTGGTGCGAGGGTGGGGGTGGAGGGTCAGAGTGTGTTTCTCTCAGAACCCTGGCTTTCACCAGAATACCCTTTTAAATTTTGGGGTGAAAGGTGAGTGAGCAGCCTCAACTTTGCCACCCCGGTCTCGGTCTCTCGATTCTGAATTCCCTTAATAGACTCAGACCCAGAACTAAGTCAGTGTCACCGTGCCCTCACCTCCACAGCCCGCGCCAATCCCAGAGCTCTCCAGGACCCCAAGTCCAACACGCACCCTCGACCCTCCCGATAGGCGCGCCCCGCTGTGCTGTCCGGGCGGGCGAGTCTTCTGAACCCTAAGGCAAATCTGAGCTTGAATTCCAACAATAATAAACACCGCCCACTTTAGGCGTGGGCTGGTCGCTGGCGGAGACAACCCCGGTAGGTGGGCGGGACACGGCTAGGAAAGGGGGAAAAATTTAGAAACCTCCCGCAGAATTGCACCAGCAGTTTGGAGGCTCGGGGCCGGCGATTGGCAGCGTCTGCAGGAGGCTGGAGCTGGAGCACCCGGTCCGGTCCGGGTGCGGTCTGCAGCCTGGGCCCAGGTGACACTCGCAGCCTTAGCATGGGAGGGCCTGCTGTGGGAGGATCCTCGCTCAGGGGCACTTTCCCGCCTTTCCGGGGGACTGCTGCGCAAAGGCCAGGAGTCTACAAGCCTAGGAGCGGATGCGCCCTCGTGCGGAAGCTCAGTCCTCTGAAGACCGACCTGGCCTGGTAGGGGAGCCTGGGAGGAGTGGGTGCCCCAGAGAAAGAGGGGTTCTAACCAGGTTCCTTGAGTGTTCAAATCCAGAAAAACAAAAACAACAATAACGAAAACAACCTCGTAAGTACGGGGCAGGCAGTTGGAGACAAGTTACCTTCCTCCCAGGAGAGTCCCGTGCTCCTCCAGACGCCTGGGAGCAGAATGGGCAGTGGTTTTGGCTGTGGGATGAAGACTGACAGCCACATTCCCAGTGCTGGGACAAAGCGGATGTGAGCTCCTCCGGGAGGTTGTGGGGAGGAGACAGGCCTCCCAAAAAGCCAGCACCACGAAGAATGAGAGCCAGGATTCTCTCCCAGGCACACCCAGAACAAAGTAGGCCTCCAAATGAAGGGCTATCTGTGTTTTCTCCCAGCATCTACAATTCTTTTCCTATTCAGGCGACAGTATCATAATGTAGCACTGGGCTTCTGATCTCACCTAATAGTATGTTTGGGTGGGGACACAGGCTGGTCACCATAAAGATGTCTTAAAACTGCTTTGGATGCAGAGTGGTGCTAGGGCCCACTTTTAATCCCAGCACTCTGGAGGCAAAAGCAAGCGGATCTCTGTGAGTTCGAGGCCAGCCTGGTATACAGAGCAAGTTGCAGGACAGCTAGGCCTACACAAAGAAAACCTCTCTCAAAACACCGCTGTGGACAAAGCCTCTTTACTAAAGTGAATTGAGCACTGCCTTGCACTGTACAAGAGCTCACGTTTGGGTCAGTTCACCCCTGCAGCAACTCTAAGCTTAAAGTAGCCTCAGGCATCTTATCAGAGCCCACTGGGGGAGGCTGAGGCAGGAGAAGCCCAAGTTCAAGGTCAATCTGGGCTGCCCAGCAGGTTCAAAGCAAGTTGGGCAATTTAGTGAGACCCTGTCTCAAAACATAAAATATGAAATACAAAAAAAGCAAATAAGGGATGAAGTTATCATTCAGTTGGTAGAATGCTTGCCTAGCAATCAGGAAGCCCATATAAATCAGGCATGGTGGCCTGTGCCAGTAATCCCAGCACCTAAGGGGTAGAAGCAGGAGGCTCAGAAGTTCAAAGTCATCTTCAGCTACGTGGTGAGTTTGAGGTCAGCCTGGGCTAAGTACGTGAAAGCCTGTCTAAAAAAGGAGAAGCTGAGAGAGGGTTAACATTGATTCGTAGTTAAGAACACTATTGCCAGGTGGTGGAGGCGCACGTCTTTAATCCCGGCACTTGAGAGGCAGAGGCAGGCGGATCTCTGAGAGTTTGAGATTAGCCTGGTCTACAAGAGCTAGTTCCAGTTCAGCTATGGCTGTTACACAAAGAAACACTGTCTTGAAAAAACTAAAAACAAACAAATAAACATAATAAATAAATGAACAAAAGGGCACTTTTCTTCTGGGAGAATGTGTGGTTCTCGTGAACCATGTTTGGTTCTCAGCACCCACATAGGTTAGCTAACAACCACCTTGTAATTCCAGCTCCAGGGGCAGAATAATTAAATAACAAAATCATTTTTAAGTAAAGGGTTTTGTAGGGACAGTGATGTGACACATGCCCAGCATGTGTGAAATGCAGGATTCAGTTCCCAGTAATCACACACACACACACACACACATACACACACACACACAAATTAAAGGAAGAAGAAATCTTTGTTATTCCCACAAGAAGCTGAGGCCCAGGAAGTTAACTGTCTCAGTTCTCGCTTAGAGACCTGTCCAAAGATAGGGACACAATCATATTACAGCAGCCACCCTGTATGAGGCAGTTAGGACCCCTGCGGGAAGAACTTCCTTCTCAAGCCCTTGCTGCAGCAGTGAAAGGCAAGCCTGAAGGATCCACCCATTCTGCAGAACATGAAACTGAGGCTAAGTCACAGAGCACTCCCCAGCTACTGCCACTTGGGTAACCAGCAGAGCAGAGCTGGAAGCCAAAGTCACAGGTTGTCCTCAAAGGTGGATTCAGGGGGCCCAAATGCTCAGGTGTCCTCAGGAGGGAGAGGAAAGACTGGAGAGTATGCATGCAGCCCCAGGGTTGGGAGCCTCAGGGTACCCCAATCCTCACAAACTCAGAAGGCTTTATTTCTTCTCCCCCTCCCCCTTTGAAAAGAGCCTCCTAGAAGAGTCTAGCCCTGTTTCCCCTAGGGGGTGCTGATGGGGGTAGTGTCTGAAGGGAAGGGAGGCTGGGCCTGGTCAGCTGATGCTAAGTGGGGCCCAGAGAGCAGAGCAGGGTTTTCCAAATGACATACTTATTTATAGAGCACCTTGTTCCCAGAATGGATGGGAAGGCTCCCAAGGAGGCCCTGGGGCACATCCACTACCCCACTCAAAGCCATTCCAGATGGGCAAGATAGACAGCAGAAATTCCTTCTGAGAAAGTTCTCCCTAACCGAGTGATGATAGAGCTGGAACTGCCTCCCCCCCACCCCGAGCCGCCATCAAAACTTTATTTCACAATCCTAAGAAATATCACCTAAGAAACTGGCCTCAAATCCTAAGGAAATGGGATGAAGTTAGGCTGTTTATGGGGCCCCAGAATGGTGCTGGGGCTGTAGACAGACTCCCTGGGAGGCAGGGTGTCTAGGGAACAGCAGAGTCAGGGCTGGAAGGCCACAGCTGTCTAATGGCCATCCAGGCTTATCACCCCAGTGGCAGAGACTGAGATCCAAAAACACAAGGCCATACTCTGTTGCAGAATAGGGCCGGTCGAAGTCTCCCACTACCCAATTCTTAGTTACCTAAGATGTCACTGCCCCTCCCTCCACCCCAGCTCTGCATACTTGGGCCCCAGGAGGAATTCCCACATTTGGATGCTTAGAAAGCCAACAGCACCCAAAGGGACAGGCTCCACCATCCCACTGGCACATCTGTCTGCTGTCCTCCCTGCAGAGCGCGTGGGGATGTTGACAAAGGCTGATGCAAGTTAAAGGTGCATGACACCTTCCCAGACACTGTCCCCAATGAGGCTGGTGGGTGCCAGCCCCCTAGATACCCTGGAAGCATGCTACCCCCTTCCTCGTGCCTGTGTCCGAAAGCAAACATACAAACGCCTTGGCAGTGGAGGGCAAGCAAGAAAGGCGGGCAGGGAATACTTCTCGAAGTTTGGGAAAGCATTCCAAATATTCTGAGCTGGATGGCTGGGGGGTGGGGAGTGGCACTCTGTGGCTCTGACCCAGCCTGTGTCTCCACCTGAATTGGAAATTGGACGTTTAGGTGTCTCCTTCCCTAGCTGAGCCACCCGCTGGCTGACCCATCTTCAGGCTACAACTGGGGATCAGGAATGTAGAATGACAGATGACCCTGAAGGATGAGGTAGTTTCGGGGGAGCTCGAAGGCTGGGTGAGGCAATTTCCCACATTTTTATTCACACCTACCTGTTTTGGTTTACAACAAAGTTGGAGATTCCTGACTCCACCTTTGGGTTTGGGAGTGGAGAGGATCGTGAAGAAGACACTAGTCACTGGTCACCAGACCTCATTTGGCAGAGTGCTGAGAACTTTCTTCTATAATGTGAAGTTCACCTGCCTTCCCCAGAGCCCAGACAGTGGGGCTGGAGGGCAGAGGACCCTGAAGGGTACCAGGAGGCAAGTGCTGGTATTCCCTGGATCCTTCCTTTATCTGCTCCTTCTAACTTTTGATCTTCATTTAGTTCAGTACAAAGGAAGTAAGACTGGTCTACCTCCCAGGCAACAGTGGCTCAAGCATTGAGATGGGGGACACACTCTGGACCAAAGTCACTGTCAGTTTTTCATTTGCTGTGACAGGCCACCTGAGCCAGGCAGTGAGGCCTCTAGCTGCAGATCCAAGCTGGTTTGGGGAGAGTTGTGAACAGGGACCAAGCTGGTGGGCACTTCCCCCCCGAAAAACAGCGGGTGTGCCAGTGGCGGTGTAACTTCAGACTCAGAAGGCAGTGGTTGTACAATGCTCCCTCCAGCCAGTGTCTGAGTTGGGAGTGTGAGGAGGCAAGGAGGGTTCTCTGCAGACCCGAATCTGTCAAAATTGAGCGATGTTGATCAGTGCACCTGGTTAAGGCCGGCTGGTACTTGGGAGCAAACCCACAGGAACGTCTCAGCCAGTGTTGCAGGGGCCTGCTTTTGTCTTTATCCACCCTATCTGTGTGATCTGCCAAGCCGCACCGTCTTCTTGAGGCATGGTTAACAGACAAGGCTGTGTTTGGATGGACAGCAGAATCACCCTGGCAGAGAGTTGGACTACCTGGGGTAGGCACTCCAGGCCTTCCACCTCGGAACTCTTTGCCCCCTTTTCCTGGAATGTCCTGGACTTGCCAGGGACAGAGCGGGAGGCCTAAAGAAGACCAGCGTAGGGGTAGTGAGCCAAAGACAATCTGCGTTCCCATAGACGTTCCAGCTCAAGGAGTATCCAGCTTTCAGAGTGGCTGGTACCACCCCAATATTGGGACCCAACCTTGCCTCCTTGTTGCCAGCAACATTGGGGAACTTCCTGATTGATCTGGAGTGATGATAAGTCCCTGGTAGTAAGGAGACTGCAGCAAAGGCTGGGCCAAGCAGAGCTGTGAGCCTAAGAATTAGAAACCCAAGCTTCCTAGCCTATCCTTTTCCTCTGCCTATCCTCCTCTCCTCTGCCCAGAGGAAGCAACACCCCAGACCAACATTTCCCAGGACCCTATTTTTCACTCTTGCTGCTCCAGGCCGCCTGGAAAAAGCCGGCAACACAAGCCAGCTACCTGTGTTCCAAGGAAAGACTTGGTATAGGGCCTGCTCTGGGGGCTTTTCCCTAGCTACCTACCCCAGAAGGGTTCTCTTTAAGAGTTCCTCCACTCCCCACCACCTCCTTTCTTTCCCTCTGGGTCAGTCACCAGGCTCCAGAAGTTCCAGATCTTAAGAGGGCACGCTTTCAGAGAGGCCCCTGAAACATCTGGGAAAGGAGTGAGCCAGCTGGCTGGGCAGCAGTTCGCTTCTTCTGGGGCAAGTGGTTTGAAAACAGCCCTGCAAAATGAAACCAGCATCGGTTGAGACCAGAGATCTCCAGAACTCCTCCTAAGCTATCTGCTCCGGCTCAGAAACCGAGGCACACCTGCCCCAGCCCAGGCAACGCGTCCCCACTTTATGAAAGGTCGTGAAGCATGGGCCACCTTTTGGTGCTGCGGGTTGAAAGATTGTCTTACGCATATGGGAAGAATCTCAGGATTCAAGCATTCCCTAATTCTAGCTCAAAATAGCATAAATACAAAAGTTGCAGTTTTAACAATAAGATAATACATGTGCTTCAGTGGCCACCACTGAACCAAACAGATTACATTCTGCAAAGTCCTCCTTGGTCAACGTGTTCTATGCAGGAGGAACTTCCCTGGGCACAATACAGGTTACCAACTGGGGCAGGACTCCATGATGCTGAGCGCCTATGGTCCAACACACAGGCCTGCAATGAAGTCAGCCAGGAGAAAGGTAAGAAAGACACCCACCCTGCAGGGTAATCCAAGGTTCATCCCTATCAAAAAAAATTTAGAAAGAAAAATAATCTTCCTGTTCTTTAGCGTGCTGAAAACCAGATCGATTTCAGCGCTAAAATATCGAGTTTTTAAGGGGCACCGTGGCTTCCTTTTTCACCTCAGGGGGTAAATATTTGAAGCCCAAATTGAGAAATAAATCAGATCGAAAGTCACTTCTAATCTGATCCCCAGCCGTTAAATACAAGACATCAATTCTCTTTCACTCTTGCGGGCAGGGCTCAAACACTAACAGGGCAACAAGTCCGCATTTAAGGAAACGCAGGGGACACAGGACTCGCTCTGGCTCAGCTGAGAGTGGCGAGCTGTGACCGTTTGTCTATTCTCTGTTTCTCCCCTTAAATAGGGGACAGCTGCACACCTAGAAGGAGGGACACCATTTTGTTTTGACAATTGGCAAGCATTTTCTGCATCCCGAAAAGCATTTTTTTCAGAGGCCAGCTAGCTGCCCTCCAGCAACCCTGTCCGTGTGTTGCGGGTAGGACAGTTTCTCCGACTGTCTTGAGAGAAAAATCCCAGGGTGGGATACGTCAACAAATCAAGAGCCCTCCCTATTACTAAAGGAGAGCTCCATTGTCCCATGACGCCTACGTGCACCTACAGACCAGGACACCTGCACCATAAAAATAATCACAAGTGGGTTTACTACAACTTATTTCTTTTTAATTCAAGAACACAAAGACATTGTCCGAACTTTGGGCAGAAAAACAACATGGGTTTATTTTAAGGTAAATACAATATTGAGACCACATAAGACAAACACAGATGAAGTTAAAATTTTAAGTCTTTTTGTGTCTGTTAGGAATACTCCAGATGGCGTCTAGTATACAAAGCCATCACATTTCCTTAATTAAAAGTATCAGATACTTGACTTCGTTATCCACCACCAACAAAAAAATAAATAAATTATTTTCTTGTTTTGCAAAAGACCTACAGTTGAGAAAAGAATTCTACTTTATCATGGTACTGTGGGGAGAAAAACCCACATAGGTTTCTTAATTCAATTTGGCAGAAACGGTTGGGCAAGATGAAGCCTTATCCAGTGGACACAACTTTAAATATTATATTAAAGGCTCTGGGCAACAACAAAATAGCCTGGTTACAAATCCGCACTCGTTTACAGAAGGCACCTTATCCAAAGAGACCTCATGCGCCCCTGGGGAGTCTCCACAGAAAGTCATTAGGGGTTCCTGTGGGATTTGGTCCACAAACTAATCTGTGAAGCCCCAAGGGGAGCAGGCGCAGTATCCAGGTAGGGAAGGAAAATTTTAAAAATCGGTATTTCGTTTCGGTAGGCTGCGTCCCCGTTAGAGGGACTCGCTGGGATCTCGGAAACCGAGTTGCGGATAAGTTACCTGCGAGTTGCGCGGAGCTCTCTGCTCCCGGGTCTGAGAGAGGGGCGCGTTCCGTCGCTTTCTGCGGCTCCGTCGAAGAGGGTCCATCGGGCAGGCGAAGCCGGTGTGGGCCTGAGGCAAGGACGGGCTGGGAGCGTCAGTATTTGGTGCAATCGTAGGAGTAGGGGGCCGCGTGGCGGTAGAGGGACGGCGCGGCTCGGTAGGGCAGCTGACAGCTCGCATTGCTCACCTGGGACTCCCCGAGGGTCGAGTTTTCCAGTCCCAGCCGGTGGGAGTTGAACATCTCCCGGACATTGGGGAAAGTTTGCTGTTGGGTGGCG
>LOJH01065702.1:0-10434 GCA_001685095.1 Ellobius talpinus | reverse complement strand
GGGACGAAAAGCAGGCCTGCGTCTCCCCTTACCACTACAATTGGCGCTCCCATATCACTACAAAAATCAAATCCTGTTACATAAGTAGCTTATTAGAATTTTATACTTTACTCCAGGCATTTTAGTCTCAGGACTTTTACAAGTACAAATAAACCCACCTTAACTAGTCTGTTGTACTTAAAAAGAAAGGCAAAAACTGGTTGCTTTATTAACTATTTGGTTTCAACATGCTAATAAATGCTTAGTTTGATGGTTGTTCTCTAACAGTGTGAATCATGTTGGTTTTTCTTGAAGTGATTGCAGGTAAAGAAAGAGTGTCTTGTGAAAGTCATGTATCTTTTTACTTCAGGCTAGCTGTACTACATTTCTCTGCTAGTGAAATTAGTATCTGTGTATGTAATCTCTTTAACTGCCTCTTACTCTGAATGAAAATAATTGATATGCCATTCTCTCTACTTCTCTTTATATATCATCGTCAGTGTAACCCTGCTATAAATATACTCTGAGCCATAACAAGTTCAGTCTCTGAGGTAGACAACTGATATCATGATCAAATGAATCTGGTCTTATTTTATATTCAAGCCATCAGTACCATGAAATGGAATGCAAACCTTTAATGATCAACCAGAAACAAAATTTTAGTCCATCATCAATGTATTCCTTATACATAATAGTTTTCATTTGTTTGTAGTTGAACAACAAAATATGTGTTGTATATATCCTAAATTAATGTAAAAAATTAAAATATCTGCAGCTAGTCTAAAATATTAATCATTTCAAATATTAAGACATAAATACTTTAATACATGAATACATAAGACACATTTTGACATAAATACTTTCCTGTTTCTTAGAGCTCTTCTTTGACACACATTTTTACCTTTTCATTGAAGTTATTTTATTTTTCTTGAAAATCAGTATTTAGGATTAACAAAAACTTTCAATATTTTGTTGTGAACTTCTTGCCTACACTTTGTTCATTTTAATTCAACTTTTTTTTCAGACAGTTCAACACCACCTTTTTCTTTCTTTTTTTTTTGGTTCTTACTGACTGTTTGGGCAGTACTGAGTGATCATTGCCTGGGACCCTTTATGTTTTCGCTGTCCCCTGTGAGGGCTTACTGAGGAGATCTGCAAGCCTTATGTCCATCCTTATATTCTAGTCACCTTCTAGAAAGGTGACTTAGAAGGTAAAGTTTTGACCTGTGATTTTAGACTTTTCTTACCACTGAAATAATTATTGCATTTTCTTTTGCTAAGCCATCTCATTTTGGGATAATTATGTATGTTAATATTTCTCTTACTTATTGGCAGTACCAGCAATGCATATAGACAGTTAGCCTTAGAAAGAAACCTTGCCTTTACTGGAGTAAAATGTCTGGATTACTTACTTATAAGACAGTATTATAGTATTCTTCTTTTGCTGTCTCTCAGAATAGGAATAGAAATAGTTTCAAGTGAACATTGTCTTACTAGAATTCGCTTATTTTTTTAAAACAAATTGTTCACAGTATATGAGGAAGTAACAGTTTTGGAGTCATTAAAAAGAGGTGTTATGTTAGAGACAGTATCCTATATTATATTATTCTGTGAGATCAGTTTGTAGACAATCAACCTTTTCAAGCCCCAAACACCCCTCTTGGTCTAAGAAAATTGCAATAAAGATAAAAAAAATATATACAAGTGCAGTTGGGACATAGTTTGCTGTACATGTTAGAAATGACTATTTTTATGGTGAGATATAAGAAAGTTTCATAGTAAAATCCTTTCTCTTAAGTGAACACTTTAACGTCTGAGGAAGTAATAGAAGAGATGTGAATTACCACTTTGTTGGATTGAATGTGACTCTGATTTGAGTAAGTGATACGAAGAATCCTACTAATATACAGGCTCCAAGAAACCCTAGAAATGGCTCTGAGGCTGGAAAAGTGGACCAGCTGTTTAGAAGCACAAACAGAAGGAACATTTTAAAAGCAGGTTCCATTCCTAGAACCCTAGAACTTGTATCGGTAGCTTACCACTGCTCCAAACGCCAGTTGCTAGACATCTATCTGACAACCTCTCTGAGCCTCTGTGGGCACTTCCATTCACGTGAAAACACCTGTACATAAACACACACATAATTAAAAGTAACTCACTTTTTAAGAAGTCTAGAAGTCATTGTGGAAATGGGTAAAAGAAATAAATGTGGACGGAATATTTTTTTAAAAAAACTTGGAAGAATCATAAGGTATTTATTTAAAACCTAAATAAACAATAATACAAACCCGGAGAGGTATTAGAGGGCAATTAAGAACAGGTGGAGTATAATTATAGGACTGTATGATTGGAGATCATGGTGTAACAGTAATTATGAGGACAAGAGAAACATAATACCTTTTTGCTGTTATTATATACTATCTTAAAATGCTCTTCAACTATCAGGGCAATCATACGGTATAGTCTGTAGCATCCTCTTCATTTTGCATTAGTAACATTAAAGGAAAAGTGTACAAGTTGACTTGTCTAAGGTATAGTTATACTGCTCTGTTTACACTTGTTTATTCACATATAAGAGGCTTGGTGTGTGGTATAAGTGTGTTCAAGTACAGTGTGGAAATCAGAACACAAATATGCATAGATTGGTTCTTTCCTTCTGCCATGACGGTTCTGAAGTTCAAACTCAGTTTGTCAAGCTTGGTGGCAATGGCTCTTATCCCCAGAGCTGTCTTTGTGGATGAGTTTTGAGTTTATTTTACTTTTGCATTTAATAAAGGGACACTAGCAAGATTTTGTGTGCATAGGAAATAACCTCTTAGGTAGAGAATTTTTTTAAAAGGACTGATCGTTAAAGCTATAGACTTTGCCTAAGAGAACAGCTTTACATTCATTGCAGTGGGTTATTGGTCTGCTTCAAGGTTTCTGGGTTCTGAAGTACCATAAATACTGGACCTTCACTGAGACTTGACTCGGCTGTCCTGCCCAGATTCAGGACGATCTTGCAGCTAAGTAGGGTAGCCTGGGACAGAGTTTCAAGCTGCCACAGACTTCCCTGCCTTTGTGCTGGCTGACTGGAGGCTCACAGGGCATGACCTTTGTGTTCACAGCCTGTAGGCAGTGCTTTGGGTTAAAGCATTAGTCTTCTCCCAGCAGTGAAAGTAGCCTGGGCTGTAGTCTTAGCAAATCAATGCGGTAAGCTGCTAACTGAAGTCATGTTTTGTTGCTGCCAAAGGCCATATTGATGTTCATGGCTTGTGCTGTCACTGAAGGCCAGAATGGTTCCTGTGGTATTTAAGCCACCAGAAACCATGTGGAAGTCCATGGTCTGTGTTGCTGCTGACTGTAAATGGAAAGGGACCCTCATTTTTAGTGGTATTAATGACTGTAGATTCACAGTTGGGAATGAGAGACATTGAAGGCTTCTGCGACAACCTCTTTCTCCCAAACCTCTGAACCTCCTCATTCTAAAAAAGAAACAGTTTAAACAGAAAGCCCTTGAAGAGAACTCTTAAAAAATTGGGACAGGGTGTGTTTGCCTGGGCAGAGGAGAGATGACTCCCCTTCTCACACCCATCAATATATGAAGCAGATGAAGAGCTGTCCCCATGGTCATAACAACAGGAGAGCTGTCTCTGACCCCCACCACCTACAACACTTGAGAGAGCGGGTCCTGCACCTTACCTCAGTAACACGATAGAGGCAACCTTATTGGCAGAGGTGTAGGTTTGCCACCCCTGAAGTTGTAGGAGTGGGTGAGCTGCCCCCCAATACTTGTCTGTCATGTGGAGGTGTGAGAGGGTGAGAGATGCCCCCTCACCCCTCAAACATTATTATCTGTTACAGAAGAGAGAGTGGGCCGTCCTCATTACCAACCACAGGACTCAGAAAATAGTCCCTGCACCTCACTTAGGGAGCAAAGCAGAGTTGCCTGGTGGTCAGAAGAGAGGATGACCTAGCCCCAATGTTATGAACAAAGGAAAGCTGCTCCTACTACTCATTAAACAATTGATAGCACCACTGGAAGAGGAGGTATGCCTGCTCCTATATCTCCTGCCCATCAACACCTGAGACAGGTGGCGGAGCTGGTCCTAGAGTTATAAGAGTGGGAGGGCTGACCCTACCCCTCACCAACTACAACAATCAGAAGAGTGGTTCCTGTACCTCATCTGGGCAACACAGTAGAGCTAGCCCTAATAGTATAGATGTTGGAGAGTCGACCCTGAAGGTATAAAAGCAGGAGAACTTGCCCCACCTCTCTCTTATTGATGCAAGAGGTACATTAGCCTGAGGACAGGAGAGAACTGGCTGGCATATCAACTGCCCAGGCCTAGAATCAGGATTATGACTTGGAATACACAAACATCCACCCCATCTATGATCTTCTGGAGCATGTGACCCACATGATCCAAACTTGCATGATTTCCACAACACAGAGCAACAAGAGGATATGCAAGAGGAGTTCTAGTGAGAGCCCAACATCAATAGTATAGCAGAAACCAGAGGCCTCGAACCAGACCAATGGCTCTTTGCAATGAACACTTCCAAGTAAAGATATATGGACAAAGGGGGTTAATGCATGACTCAGTGTGTCACACTGCAGTTCCCATGACATGGTTTTTAATTTTCCCTCTTTTCTTTTTTCTCTTAAAATTTATTTTAGTTTGGGGGAAGTACAGGATCAGAGGGCAGATGCAGAGGGAAAGGGAAGAGGAATTTAATGTGATCAAGGTACATTATGTAAAAGGCACAAAATAAATAAAAATAAAAAAGAAAGAAAAAATGTGTCAGGGATACTAAAGTGTAGCCCTTCACAGTTGATGTCTTCTGGCAGGGTTGTGGGTGGGGAAGGACTCGGTTTTCTTGAAGGTCACTGGGAGTTTGACCATGCTCCTCTGAGTACATAGGCAACATAGTTTGGACTTGACTTTTTTCTTTTTGTTTCTTTTCTTTTTTTTCTTTTCGGAGATCATGGGGGTAGAGATGGGTGGCAGTGGATCTGGGAAGATGAGGAGCTGAATGTGAGCAGGATGCAGTATACGAAACTCCCAAATAATCAATAAAAAGAATACATTGGGGAACAAAAGCTATATACCTGAAAATGCAGAATAAAAGAAAATACAAATCCAGTCTTCAGTAAAGCAGTTCAGTCTTTGAGGATCTTAGTATTGTTGGGTGGGATAGATGAGGCTGTGGGGGAGGATGAATAATTTCTTTATGCTTGCTTTGGTTTGTTGTTGCTGTTATTTCCGTGGAGATGATCAAAGAGGATCGATTTGCTGAAAGGAGTCTGATTATCATATATTCTTTTGCAACTGCTTTCAGCAAGTCACCTTCGCAGTCAGTGAAGCAAAAACTTTTAAGTAATGTACATTCATATCTATCTATAGCAGGAATTGCCAGGGCTCTCCACACAACAAAATACAATAGTACATAACTTAGTTAAACTGGACAGATGAAAGATTGATACAATTTTATAAAGTCTCAAATATTCTGTGTTTAAACCCAATGATCATGAAAATGTTTCATAGAGAACACATTTCACCTGCACCCCTAGAGTGAAATGGGATTTTGATGGATAAAATTTTACAAAAGATGTTCTATATGGAGGTGGCAGTCTGAGGAAGCACATGATTGGAAGTACTAACACTGATATGTATTAAATTAAATGTATAGAGTGTGATATGTTTTATACAAAACCCCAGGGGCATGTTTTCAAGAGTTTTGAATATCAAGTTATGTCTAGATTTACTCTGCAATAATCTGGGTGACGCAGAAGTTTTAGAAGCAGTAGAATGAAAAAAATTATATTTGGAAACAGTATGCCATACTTCACTATAGTGGAGACTATATTTTTAATACCAATATTATATTGGAATAATATTCCATCCTCTTGCCTTTTTCACTAAGCTATGGACAGCACATTAGGACAATGATTCTTTGTAGGTTTATAACTATGTATTAGATAATTTTTAAAAGGAGTATCTATTGCATTCTAGCAAATTATTTTAAACACTTTAGCATTCTATACAAATTTCCACTTTAAAAAAATGTTGCTCGAAAAATGATTCTTGCTTTCTGAAAAAAACTCTTGTCTACTGCTAGCAACCTGAAAAACATTCCTATAAATGTTAAAATACAATTTATTTTCACCTGACATGCAAAAGATGGAATCTCAGAGTTATTTTGATTTGCATTTCCCTGAAGGCTAAGGATGTTGAACATATTTTTAGTGTTTCTCAGCCACTTGAGATTCCTCTGTTGGTAATTCTCTGTTGAGATCTGTGCTCCATTTTTGTTTGGATTAATTAGTTTGTGGATATATGGTTTCTTGAGTTACTTCTATATTTTGGATATTAGCCTTCTGTCAGATGCAGAGTTGATGAAAATTTTTTCCTACACTGTTTGCTACTGTTTTTCCCTATTGATGGTACCCTTTGTCTTACAGAAGCTTTTCAGTTTCCTGAGGTTCCATTTATTAATTGTCGCTCTTTATGCCTGTGCTGTCAGTGTTCTCATTAAGTTGTCTCCTGTACAATGTGTGAAAGCCCATTCCCCACTTTCTCATCTATCAGGGTCAGTGTATCTGGTGTGATGTTGAAGTCTTTGATCCACTTGGACTTGAGTTTTGCAAGAATTAATAATATATATATATATATATATATTCTTCAAATTCAAGAATACTATCAACCACAAGATGAAGAAGGATACTAAAAGAGAAATCCCACACTAGCTCAGAATTGAATATAATAACATAATAAAAAGTTATTTATTTAGGAGTAGACTCATAGATCAAAATCCTCTGCTTGAACAGGGAACAGCAACCAAATCTAGCTGCTGGAAAAGAGGCCGGATACATGCTTTATATCAGCATATATAGTATAGAAGTCCATGCCCAAGTGGGCAGGTAACTTAAAGGCTGTAATAATTCCTACAATACCTCCCCCTATTGTTTAAATAAGAAAGTTTTAAGCATAAAACAAAGTTATATACAATAAGAATACATATCAGGTATAAAAATTAGAATTACAACCAGCATAAACAATATCAAGCAAGAAACATGTAATAAATGTTTCAATAATTATCCTATCCTAATGAGTTTAAGTCTTGTATAATAAATAAATTTGCCAAGTCATGAGAGAAAGTAATTACAACTATATAGTCTTCAAAACCATTGACGACCCAAGAAGGGAAATAATATTGCTTGAGTAAGCAGGAAGTGTAATCAAGCAGCTTCCAAAATGTGAAACAAATGACAGAGACAACTGGCTACCTGGGCAATCACCAAAGTCTCATTTGTAATGTTGGAGCAACCAACTTTGGCTAAGGCCTAGAGTAACTAACAGATTATCTTCACAGGCAAGAAATTTCTCAAAACCGTCTTACACTGTCTTGGCAAGATTTGACAGTCTTTTTTCTTGTATCCTGCTTGTCCTACCCAGACATCATGCATTTGTCAGTGGTTGACGCATGGGCAGTTCCTTGCTCAAAGGTGAGTTTTGCCAAAAGAAAACAAACTCCAAGTGGAATGTCTTCAGTGCTTAGCATTCTCTCAGGAATAGATCAGTGCTGCCAGGAGTAATTATGTCTCACATCAAACAGAACCCTCAGTTATTTAAATGCTATAATCTACAGATCTTTGAAATGGTTGAAGACTACCTATTTATGCAGAATACAATTCCTATGTATCTAAAGAACCTGATTAGTCTAACTATAAGTATGACAAACATAGATGACTATTGATCTATAATTCTTAATACCTATATAACTTAAAGACAAAGACTTTATATTAGAGTATTATACAATAAACAACTGTGCAACAAATGAGGACAATAACCTAAAAATGCAAACAATGTACAAGTGTCTTGATCAGAGCTAGAAATGTATGTTGCAATATGATAAATACATCCTAAAAGTTTCAATGGTAATATTGCCTGCCATTATATAACTTTCAAGTTTATTGATTTATTAATTAATGAAATATCTACATGGTATGAGGTCTCGTAAATTGTTTTCAGTGTAATAACCTTTATTGTTCAGGAGGTGTCATGGTTGCAGAGTCGCTAGTAGCTGTGCAACCTGGTGCCAGGAACAGTCCTGAACAGCTTTGGCATTCTCACATTAAATATTGAGAAATATGCTTTGCTTGACAAATTAAAAGCAATTAAATCAATTCCGTACATGGATCAAAAAGCTCAGAACTCTCGGGCAGGAAGCATAAACTGGAAGATGTGCAAGTCGCCATGTTGCAGGAAATGCAGCAGTGGGAGGGGGGCATCACACTTGGGAAATTTTCAAGTACTGTATGTGGTTAGCTTTGCTGTGGCAGTGGTTCTACAAAAAACCACTTAGGTAAAATCAAGCCAAGTTTTTGGGGTGGGGGGAGACTTTCTGGGCTATGGACCTAGGACTTTAATGCAGTCTACCCAGTAGATGTGGAGTCAGGCTCCACATTGGGCCAGGTGAAGAAGGATGCTGAAAAATAAATCCCACACTAGCTCAGAATTGAGTATAATAAAAGATTATTTATTTAGGGATAGACTCACAGATCACAATTCTCTGCTCATACGGGGAACAGCAAATGAACCCCGCAGCCAGAAAAGAGGTTGGACTCACACTTTACCTTGGTATTTATAGTATAAGAGGCCACACCCAAGTGGGCAAATAACTTAAAGGCTACTGGCAGCATTAATTCCTACAGCAACAAGATACTTGAAAGTTTTCAAAATTTATAAATTAAAACATTTTATAGCATATATCATTTATTGGAAAAAGTATGTATTTACATATATAGTATACATACTTAAGTACTACAATAAATAATTATTTAGATACTGTCCTCATAAAGCATCTCACCAACTGAAAACCACAATAACCCAATGAGAGACTATATGCAAGATTGATAACCTACCAATTCCTTTGTAAATATATATCTTTCAGACTTTTACAACAATCATTTGTATTATTTTTAGTCAATGGTTGTGTATATAATCTTTTCAATTATAATCTTTTACTCTTGAGATTTTTATTTGTGTATAAAATTAAAGATAAATATACCCAACACCATTTCCTTCTCCAATTTCTCCAATATCATCTCTGATACATCCCACTTTCCCTTCTATTTCTTCTTTTTCTTTTTGTGATAACCCACTAAGTCCAACAAGAGCTGCCACAGCAAGCCTGTATCAGGGCCATGCATGAGAGTAAAGTGATTGTATAAGTTTGCCCAGCATCTAATGAATGGTTCTTCTTCTTCCCACAAATATCACCTTCATTAAGGAATAGAGGCTGGTGATTTAATGTTATAGTATTTCCTCATAAAAATATTGTTCAATTTGCCAATTTATGCCTTCCTTCTATCTGCTTTGAGTAGATTATCTGTCTGTTTCTGGCTTGAGGTCCTTATGAATAACACTGCTGATAAAAATGTCTCATGTCTCCTATGCATATTAACAGGCTTGTTTTAAATTCTCTAATTTCAACAACAGAAAAAGTTATTCAATTAAAATTGTCATTGATAATTAAGTTCATAGTCATAATGGGGTCTTTTGTTTATTAGAAATTAAGTAGATAAGTTTCATGTTAACTTCATGCAATATTTGAAAGTATTCCAATTCTCATTTCATCAAATTAAAAGACAATCTAAATATTCTTGTACAGAGTAAAACATCTATGAAGCAACAACTTAATATTAACTTCTGTGTACATGATACACACAAACACACACATGCACTTCTTACACATGTACACCTATGATTATAGTGAAAAAGAATATGACAAATCTCTTTTTGTTTAAATACTTTACATAATTTTTCTATTGATGTCAAATTAGTACAAATTTGGTAACTTACCCTGTCTCTCTATATTATCTGAAAGTTCTTGTAGATTGATACTCTAAGCACAAGATAGTGGGGTTTCTATGCTAAATTGTAAGAACGGTGTTGGACTAGTTGAACTTTCTGAACACTTGAATTGGTGCAAACTGATTTCCAAGCCTCCTTTGATTATTGGAAAAATTATTTCCTCACATTAGTATATTGAAAATTAGCAGTGGGAACAGAGAAACTCTGATCTGTGCTGTCTAAGACCAGGGAAAGCTTGAGCCCTCTTTTAAAGGCCTTCACTGATATATAATATCCTCAGGGTAACTATATGCATATTCAAGGTCAAATTAATGGTTTCACTTGGCTCTGTAAAATTCCTCTACTTTTGATATATTTATCAGTTAGAGCAGATTGCACCATGTAATCCAATTGGGGAAGATTAGACACTAGAGAGTGGCATGATAAAAAAACACAATTACATTTAACACACATTATATTTTCTTCCTATTTTTTGTTATATTGACTTTTTGCAAGATATATTCCAACATTAATTGGGCTGTCATTCACTTGAGTGCTACACTTTTTTTTATTTCAGACAATTTTTTATTGTTATTAAAAAATTTTCCACCTCCTC